>CM044565.2:11390541-11683041 GCA_024416835.2 Perccottus glenii | reverse complement strand
TCTTTGTGTTGCTGAAGTGCTTTTTACAAATGAAACAGCCCTTTTGCCTTGAGAAACAGTGGTATTAGCACAGAGCATGTAACTTATCCATTTAGTTCTCATCCTTTTGCACAAATGAATGGAAAGAACAACTCACGCCTACAGTTGGTGTTAAATATTATTCCTACCTGTGGAAATGTGCAAGCTTCGATTCTAATTAAACCCCTAATGCTTATCTTAGCAGATGTAACATATCATTTACTTTGACGGTGTAAATGACAAGTGATTAGTTCAATATTTCTGCTTGGGATTTCCATAATTAGAGCTCCCGACCAGAATATGATTTCGATCTTTGCTGCTGTAAGTTATGCACGGACATTCTCGCGGAGATGATTAAATAATCTTCAATCAGCGTCAAACCAGTGGGGCCGTAATCTCAGAGTTGGAAAGAGAATCTCTTGGGGAAACGTGTTCTCTTTGTTAAAAGATGTTCATGCTGGCTCTAAGTGTTTGAGTGAGGATGTGTTTTGATGTTGCGCTCATTCGGCTTTGATCATTCGTTGTTGTTTTTTTATTTCGCTGACATGCTGGTAAAGCTGGAGGCATTATTAGCGGACTGTTGTGCTGTGGTCAGTCGGAAAGCCTCTTCAGAATTACTCTTAGCCTTACCTAGTAAAAGCACCACTTGAAATGGTGCAGTAAGTTTAAAAGCCAAATAATGAAGTGAAAGTAGCAAGTCAAACCAAGAAATCTACTGTTTTGTAAAATGTGGGGAGGTATTATTACACGAGTAGCTTTTTGAGTGATTTAGTGTAGATTTAGTACAATTAGTCGGAAATGACTACGTTATATAGACAACAGTAAAATTTGCCAAAGTGTAACAAGTTCTATATCAACTGTAAATCCTGATGTTACGCAGCATTGCTTAAACTAAATGCTGGACTATCTGACTAGACATGCACAAACTCCTGTCCTGCAATTATGTGTAAACACAGAGGTCAAGAGAAAGTTGTCTCTGATTATCCTAACATCCTGCTTAGAACATTAATAAAAAAGTTGTTTTAGATTTTTACTTTAATGTAACTAATAATTACTGATTTTGGCTGCTCTACTGACCTTGGTGTACTGTGAAGGATGTGGCAGAGTATAAATCTTAGGTCCAAGATCCTTTGAGCTAGTATTTCCATAATGTTTTTGTACTCTCAAGATCACATGCCTTGTGTTACATTGCTATTCATGCTCTGGTTTTATCTGTGTCTCCATAGGGGACCATCAGGGTTTCAGATGTGTGTGCCTCTTACACTGCAGCTACTCGCTCCTCCTTTGTCCTCCATTTATTTAATCAAATAAATCACAATCCCTGTCTTTTTCCCCTTTCTGTACTAGCCAGTAGTGTCAAGCGCATGACCCACTGTGCTGCATAATTCAGCAGGCTTGATTGGTTTTAAATTTCCTCAGAGTATTTATTCTATTTAAACGTGTGGTGGATTGTTCTGAAATGAAATGCAGGTCTTTGCTTATTTGACTGTGTGAATTCCGAACAATGGCCGCTCCTTATTTCGGACCACTGCTTTCAGCCTCAATTTGTTTGAACAATATAAATGGTTTTGACTGGGCTCATTTCCTTTGCCAGTGGCTCCTAATGTCTTGATCCATCTAAGATAGCCTGGAACCCCTAATTACTCACTGAGCCATAGATGTATTGGCTCTCAATTCTCAATGATCGAGCGATGACTGGCGCTCTAAATTGAATCGTCACCACGACTTGCTCTAAAACATTAATGCTTCTGCTGTCTCTTATGGACAAACTCACTTTATCAAATCCAATTTCCCTCATGGTGATGTCCGTGATTTATTGTTGTCAGACCAATCTGTCATTCTGTGGGCATGTGAGAAGAATTGTGGACCTACACAACATGACCCATCACCCAAAGAAAACTAAACTGGATCTCTGATGTTGGTCAACTGATTTTAATTTAAATCTCTGAATATGAGTTGGATTTTTACTGGATAGAACCCACGGACGCAGGAAATTGCTGCAGCAACTGCCTCTGGACCCAAATATCTTGCACAGCTGCATTCTTTGTTGGTTCACATTCTTAAAACTATTTTCACCAAACCACAGCTTTTTCCGATAAACTGTGTAAAAGTACCAAAAGTTTTGGGTGTGACAACAAAGAGACCATTGAAAAAAACAAATGGCATTGGGATAGGCAGTTACAAATGATCCTCTAGAAAATTAAGTGAGAATTTAAATGAAGACGTGAAGAAGAGCTTAACTGTAGTCGTAAATAAAGTTTGGTTTTCACATGGGACTCTATCAAAGCTGGGTCTAATGGAGCCAGCCCTCACTGAGCCCATGGTCCACTCTTTGTGTTGTGGCAGCAGGTTTGTCTTAAGATCCAGCTGTGGTTCCAGGGGACCCCAACAGATTTTGGTCTTATCAGCCCCAGCAGCTCCTAATGCACCATGGCGCCTTGTGGACCTAAAGCCATCCTTATCCGGGACCGGCGCTCTGTCTGGTGGGCCTGATTTACTGTGCATCTGCCAACACAAGTCGACTTCTATCTGGGCAGCCAAAACATCTCCCCATGATTGCCTCTTGAGTTACAGTAATCACACACTTTATCACACATGCACTCGCAGTGGGACTGAATGTGGAATATGGTAAACTCCCAATGTCACCCATCATGGCTGACAGCCCAAAAATAACAGACCATTAGAGAGAGATGTAGTTGGGGGTTGGGGGTGGGGGTGGACGTGGGGGGAGTGCCCAGTGGTCAAGCCATCACGTTGTCGTGGAGGTGGAAACCCAATTTGCAGTTTGCTGTAGTTGCTCCCACAGCATTTTGCATTGTCAATGACTTCATCCACTTGCTCGCAGGCTGTAATTGCGGTAGGACAGAGTGCAATTCTTATTCATGCAGTCATGCATTGGTGGCCTTTCACCTGTGTGCATCCATGTTGAATATTTATCTGTGCTACTTCCTTGGAAATGACAATCTCTAAATACACACACCCCTCAGCATAGACCCCCTACCAAATTCATTTCAAGTTTTTAGCTTTTACCATAAATCTAATGCCATATCAAAATGTTTTTCTCTATAAAAGCAAAGTCACTCTCATATTAGTTAATCCTCCGCATTGTAGCAGCAGTGCAGGAAATTACAAATCCATATTGCAAAAGCTAATCTTTTGAATAATTTATCCTTTTTTTTTTTGTCCATGAATAAGACGCAGATGCAGTGCGGTAAAATATATCAGTGCTTTTAACAGATAAACGCAGTTGGGTTCCCCACTTTGTCTGTCTGTGTTTGGCTTCATGCTGAGAGTGATAATGGCTGGACACGGCCCTCTCTCTGGCAGTCAGCTGCTCTCTGCCCTCCTGAGCCAGGAAAATGTTCCAGGCGGGGGGGTAGAGGTGTGGACAGTGGTCAGTGGCTTGGTGTTGACAGTTAAGCTGCTTGCTGTCCAGGAGCAGACCTATTTATGGTTTAACTTGTATAACTTGACCTTGTGCATTTTCCTTAGGTTTGCACTTGGAATACAAATGAGGAATGGAGTGGACATGTTGCATCTTACATTATTCAGTTTCTTTGTGATTTACTTTTATAGAACACCATTACACAGTTAGCACTATTTGCTTAATGAAAATTTAGTAAAAGAAGTCTAGTGTATGTCTCATTTTGTCAAATATGAATAGACCTACGTGGCTATTGGAGGACACAAAGGCCTGATTTTTTTGCCTTAACCTTTTACAGTTGATCAACAGAATGTATTAGACACTCATCAAGGTGAGCCCCATCTTAATCTGTAATAGAAAATATTACAACATAATTTAGCAGCTTTATTTCTTCCGATGGTTTAATTTATGCTGTGTAGTGGACAACTCTCATCCTTAACTCTGTTCTCAATACCATTGTTTAACATGTGAGCCCTTCACTCATATACATTATGCATTCTGCTCTATATGCTACTGTGATTTAAAAAAATTAATTCAAAAACCTCTGGTGCAAACACAAACCTCTGTGTTTATAATCAGAAGCACTGTGCCCTTTCAGTAACTCCTCACATCTCTTGCTCGTAATTGAAGGGAGACATTTTCTAACCAACTGTTTATTTCCCTCCAGTTGCCTTTCTCCTTTGAGCATGTGATGTGTGATTCCTGGGAGAGTTCAGGCTGGTTAGGGATCACTGCTGCGGGACTTGCTTTGCTCGATGTTGCCAGAAAAGCAACGTTTCATCTCCTGCTCGCTGAAGTGGCCCCGGTTAGCACGGAGAGCAGATCAAAAGCCAAGGTGACAATGACAGAGACCTCCCTACATCAACACTGACACACAAACCTCAGCTAAGTTCAACTGAGGGACATACAGAAATATCTTTAACAGTCAGAAGCTCAACATGTGACATATAATCAATCATTTTCTATATAGTTTTGGGAAGAGAAATGGATAAAGAAATAAGAAGGGTAAAAAGAGGGGAAAATGAGGAGTGGGCCAAATTTTTTGATGGCGCAAGGGGGTTTCCACCAGATGTGAGAGTATTAATTACTCCTCATCAAAAAGTGTGCCAGCCGGTGACAGCGGCAGGCAGGCAGGAGACTCTCAAGGTCATTAGCACACACCCAGATGTAGAGTTATTGATGCCATTGCACGACTGTTGTGTCTGCGCCTTTGTCACCTGAGCTTTTGGCGCGGCTTTATTGGAATGTCAAATCAAACCATGAAATTAAAACAAGTCATTAATACCTACTTTAATCTTTAATAGTCATGCCACACAAGGACAGAGTCAATATTCTACTGTGGACCTTGTGTGAATTTGCATAGTCTCCAAGCAACATGCATGTTAGCTTTCCTAATTAGTATTTGTGTAATGTCTGACACTTATAATGACGTACTTTTAAATGGTGTAACATGTCTAAATCCTTGTATACATACCTCAACTCAATAATGTTCTCTATCCACACACTTACAGCACACACAGTCAGATGGTCACCATATTCAATAATCATCATCACAATTTTTGTAACTAATCTTTCATCATTAAAAATGCATCACAGTCTACCTAACTTCTCAGCTAATGTCTTTTACAAACAGTAAAAGGCCAGACCACAGTGTGTCCACAGAATGTCATTTCTTTTCTGTCTCATCTCTGACACAACTCTGCCTGAAAATATTCCAGAACTTCTCATCCACAAAGATCCCAGTCCTCGAACCAAACCCCAGACTAATGGGCACTAATGCGTTAACAAGTGAAATTAATTCAGTATTGAACTGTGAGAGTTCTCGTCTCAGTCTGTTAATGTGATGTTGGTGTGTGGATGGAGTGTTTTACAGCGCTAAGAGGATTACAGGTTGGTTGTTACGGCTGTAGTCTGCATAATGGTGATAAGACAGAGGCAGGTGAACCTGTTGGAGCCGGGGTTTAACCGGGACGGCCTTAGGGGCAGCACCCTACGTGAATGCATATTTTGTGCCACAGGTTGTATTCAATTTCTAATTTATTTTTTATTGCTCTGGTGTTGCAGTTTTGTTAAGCTTACACAAGAAGAAGTGGTATTTAGTATAAGTTGATGCTGAAAAAAACTATGTATAAATTGTTACCCTCAACAGCCTGTAATCAGATCTCTGTGTTTGCTATCCAGACAAGCTGAGGTGTGTGTCCCAGAAGTTTACTGACTTTTTGTCACAGCAGCAATACTGTGCAACTATCAACTAGCATGCATTAGCTTATTAAAAGAAAAATACAAGGCCTACTTCATAATACAGTACCATATAGGCTTTACAGCTTTTCTAATCAACCTGGTCCCATGGTCAATACCTAATACAATAGCCACAAATGCACAAGTGTTAGCAGCTGTACTGTTTTTAATGACCATTGTACAAAGCTTGTTTGATTGTTTACACTGTAAGAGTTAAAAGAGAAGAGGCTCTGTTGATTGGTGTGTGCAGAGGTGGAGATAGATGGTGAGTGCTGGTGACTGTCATCATTACTGCGTCTCCTGTCGCCTGCTCCCAGGGGGATTAGCGTATCATTGGGCTCACTCCAGTGCTAATAGCCCTGTCTCACAGCTAGTAAGGCACCTTTCGGAGGTAATGCTCCTACTGCAATTTTACTTGCCATTCAACTGTGCAACGTCCCGAGCGTTGCAGAAATTACAGTGGAATGCTGATGTGGGGAATTTTCTCCCGTAAGAATATATCTTTTGCAGACAGTCAGAATTATGAATGATGTATGCAGAACAAGTCAATCAGCCCACCATATGCCATGATATCAGGAAGTGTGTTTGTGCATGCGCTCAGTGAGGCCTCTGGTGAATTCTGCTGAGCACACAACTAATCAAAATTCCAACGCCGTCCAAATGCAACCTTTCTCCACATCCATGGCTGGGATCTGACATTGTCCTTTCCTTGTGTGTGAATTAGCAGCACTGTCCATGCACCAATCCACTTTCACCTCGTTTTGACCCTGCAGACGACACAAAGACAGCGATATCCCCACAGCCACCTCAGTTAGGCTCGGATGACTAAAGTATGAGAGCTCTCTTTGACTGCTCAGCCTGTGGATTACTCCTCAATATGGGATTACGCTCCAATGAATACGCGCAGACACAATACCAGCAGCTCAGTCCTCCACTATACCAAAGAGCTTTAGTCATAGAGCTGCAATGGGATATCTACTGATCTGGTATCAGCTGCTGTAAAGGCCCGCACTTCTCACTGTCACTCACACTCCTCTTATTCCTGATCTCAGTCTCTCAAGATGCCTTCTTAAAGAGATGCCATGTGTCTGAGATTTATAATCCTGACTGAACAGTTGGGGAATAGTCTCATTGTAATAGTGTGTGCTCGCATCTCACAGTGACACTAAAAAGTGAAAATAATGGATTTTTTTATACTCTCTTGACAAGTTGAGTAAATGCCTTTTTTAATGCTTTCTCTCATTTATCAAACAGTCTGTTATCCAGGAACGTCAGAATGCCTGTTCAATAATACAATCAATAATCCATCAACATTATCACTACGCCCAGCTAGCATCAGCCATTAGCAATACTCATTTAGGCCAATGTAAGTATTTTTTTACATCTGCTTCTCTCTTTCCCCTTTGACTCCTGCCATTGTCAAATAAATTATAGATCATAGTCACAATTAAACTAGAGAAAGTCCATATTTCCGGATCTTAGTGAAAAATATATCTGCTGTATCTTATTCCTTTAGATCAACACTCTTATCTAAATACCATGGGTTGAATTCTTAATGATGATGCATAAAACATGTAATTTCTCCTGGGATATACGTGTGAAGTGCATATAAGTAGCAGTGTGGTCAGTGTTGTCAGTATGTCCATTTTATTATCAGACTCCTCATGTTTTTATGAGTTATATTTACTCGTAGTGAAACAGCTGTTAGTTTGATTGTTGTACTATTGTGCTTTAGTATTTTTACACTTTTCTAATGGAGTTAACTGTTGATTGGGTTGCAAAGAGCACCTTTGTGAATGAAAAGAGGAAATGGTCTGAAAAGGTCAAAGCTCAAATTTTGCTGTCTTCAATCTGAACTAAGGCTAAACACCACCTTCACTTCTGCACTTCTCTTTGTTCTGGAAAGAGTAAAATTGATATTGATTCTTAGATCTAACTCGGGCCGAGACAACAAACAAGTGTATTTCACAAATGTCAGGCTTTTCCTTGAAAACAGACAACAGACTGTAACAGTCCTTTTCAGGAAGATACACTGACAATGTCCAGCGCCCACTTGAATGGAAATCAACCTTTTGACACACTGTTTTAGATTTACCAAACAGGCCTGTTTAAATCGATAGGCTACTTAATAATATCATATGTTGTTTTTATAACTATAACTGGAGGTTAAATTAACAGGTCTAACAGTCCTCTCAAAATGCTGGTTTGTAGCTGATATACTGTAGTTGGGATCAGAGAACACCTCAAGAGACCCTGACCAGACAGAGAAAGCAGTTTTCCCCTATTATAGCTCTCTATTTCAGAAAGTATCTTCAGCTCATATCCAAAGCTAGCTCTAGAATCCTGTGATTCTTAAACCATCAAACTGTGGCAGTATTTAAAACCACTTCACAATCATCACTCTTGACCTGCCCTATAAGAATAAAGTCCAAAATAAATCTTCCATTAATGAACATATAATGAATAGGTGCAGAGTTATCCTCAGAAGGTGGATCAGACCCTTCCTTTTTATCCACTGTATCCATTTCTATGTCACAAATCTGTGCCAACAGTTCTGCATTTCAGCCGTCAGCTTCCTCTATCAGCTTCACATTAACTCCTCTTGCATCATCGTATATGAATGGCTCTAATATCCCATTATCACAAAACTGATACGTAATTTAGATGATGTCATAGGAAGCTAATTACCTGTCACTCTGTTTGCTTAACACTCATCCCGTTTTAAATCAACACCAGCAGAGGACGCTAATGAAAATGTTGCATTATGAGGTAACGTATTACCTTTAAAGGGAACATGATACTATTCTTATAGTGTCGGGGATTTGTCCTTGAAGAGCCTATAACAACAAAATTAGGATAAATGCATGGCTCAAGGATGCAAAGTAATTTTTCACCACGTTTTCACTGAGTGGTATGGTACCAGACAGGTCAGGTTAAAGAGTCTGGGTACTGTCTGCTTTAAGTGATAATTAGCTGCAGTAAGCAGTTTACCTTACACAGCAGCTGGATTCTGTGAGTTCACACACTTCACACAATTCTAGCTTGTACTGTTTTTTCGGCAATGAGATTTCTCCAAACCTGCAACATGTTCAAATCAATGCTGTGGCAGTACTAGCCTAAGCAACCGTTCTATCGTTGGGTTGGCCCAATGTCATTTCTCTCTCACCCTGTTTCCTATCAACCTACTGTCTACTATCATATACTGTAAAAGCAAAATTCAGAGAACTGCACATTTTCTACGCATTAGTGACTTACTAATGTCACCAGTTCTGCTTGTATTTAAGGTATTGTAGGCATTAATTGCAGGGTTTTTATTCACAAAGTGGAATAACTAGTTATATGTTGGGCCGAGCCTAAATCTCTGGCCATAGGAAGAGAAATGAGAAAAAACACCAATGAGACAAAATGCCGGTTCAATGACATGAGCTTATATACAGTGTGACAAACAGGTACTGTATGTTCTTGAACTATGATCTCAAATAAAACAACACATCAACTATACATCAGATGAGTCCTTAGGTCCATACGCAAAACAAACAATACACACAGTTGGACAAAAGGTAAAGGTAAATGTGAACATTGCACTTGGAATCCAACACAGCCGGAAGGCCTGTTCCAAGATAACAACAAAAAAAATGATCATACCAAAAATATTTTTTATTTATACCACAAAGTAAAGAACTAAAATCATTTGTATTTTTGTCTTCTTGGACAAAATACATTTCCGTAGTGTGTCCGTATTCTCTTTCATCCACTTTTAGTAACCGTACCTCACTGTTGGAACCAATGTCAAGTGGTTACTAAAGGGTTAAAGGGTACACTTATTTGTAATGCTTTGTACCTGTTTTGACAATGGACATGCCTCTAAAAGTGTGTCGTACTGACTTGAACTATAATGTACCACTTCAATAGAAAAGTGACTTTAGACTGACTATTTTCTCATAACAATATTTATAACGCAAAGATGAAACCTTCTCTGCTTATGGTGTATCCACAGCTCATTTTAATTGCAATGCAAGATTCCTCTAGATAATGTAGCTATTGTTAATGCCTCTGCCTCTAATGAAAACTGCTTTGTGTGTTATTGTTCCTATATGGGCCCAGGTCCCCGTTGGAAGCAGCACACGTATAGAGTGGATTATCTTTGTGAAATAAAGTGAAATTGAATTGTGCGTGGAATTAGATTAAGGCTATACGAGGAGCTCTTCCTATGAGCACAGAATTTTCAAATAACAGTCCAAACCACCAATTCCCCATTTGCTGCTGTCTGTCCATTTAATTTACAAAGCACCGGATTCGAAAATGGCATTCATATCTGCGGAATTGAATCTCAGGTCTCTCGGAAAAAACTTCTTGTGACATCTCGTTCTCTGACTGTATTTTTCAGCTCAGATGTAGGCAGGCAGCATAGCAAATCGATTCAAGCACCTCTTTGATTGGTAGAGTAGTCTTTGGACACGTAATGATGCAGCATCATGAGCAGAAGGCACACTGGCACTGAATCACAATTTCACCTTGTAATGCAATTGTGGATATTAATGAGTGGAGGATGAGTTCATCTGTCACTCCCCATTTTGTGTGTGCCAGCCTCCATTCATAAACCAATCAGTCAGCTGGACTTGTTCACCACTTGCTTTTTGCTGTGTTTTTAATGGACCCTCATTATTCATTTCCTCACATTAACATGTTATTGTCGCCACTGACACACTGCCCCATTTATTACAGATTAATATGGCTACAGGTCAGGGTGCTGTGTGTGGATTCATGCTATGAGCTAAGGGACGCTTTGCTGGCAAGACAGCTGTCTCCACCCGGTGGCTATCACAGGTACTGTAGAGGTAAACCTGGAATTGGTCATGCCTGGATAAAATGTATATTTCCATGTAGTTGCATAATATTGCTCATGTTACTCTTCCAATAGCAGACTTTTTTTCTTCTCTGAATGAGTCCCTTGGAGTCTTCACGCAGCGCTCTCCTAAACCCAATGGTGTGTGCCTAATGAAGAGCATTCATCAAAGTCGTCTCCCTTTGATCAGGGCTGATTCACTGTGCCATGCACTGCTCTGTACTCCCACTGTACCCAGTGTGGACACTCCCTCAAGCAAGAAGTCTTCAAACAAAACAAGGCTCGTGTTGTTGGAAGGCTGCCCTGCATTTGGTGACAAGGTACACACACTGCAATTAATTGAGAAGTGCCTTGTGTAGAATTGTGTAGCATAAAACTTGAACAAAATGTCAGTCTATCTTTTTAATAGTGTAATATAGTTCCTCAAAATAACACTTTTTACATTTGTCTTGACATTTAAAGCTCTATAACCCAGTGTAAGTTCAGTTATTTCCTGTTCATGGTGCCCAGGATGAACTGAGCTCTGCTGGGGGAGTGCATTCATGCTTCTTTTTTAAAGAACAACGTTGCAAAAACCCATTACATTTATGAACTGAATTGGTTTTGTATCTATAATTTTATAGTCTATTTCCTATTTCACTGGGTCATTTTCACAGATTATTAATGTTCTGCAATTGTAAGCGTGATTGAGTGATGAGATTTTCTCAACATATATTTTTTCTTATGTTAATATAGTCATGTTTGGGTGTGAGTACAGCCTGGACAATTGGCTGTTGCTGGGCTAACACTTACAGACCTACACATTCATTAAGTATGGGCAATTTTAATTTAAGCTCCGCACAGAAATGCCATGGTAATCACTCCCCTTCCTGTTGTTAATGATCTAAGTTATATCAGTTTTATATTTTTTAATGACAGACAGCTAGCTTGTCTCTCCCAATGTCTGTCTATAACGACTGTCCCCATTTACTCTACTGGAAGATTTAGCCATGAATGAACACCTAATGAGCTCCGCAGCATCAAAGCGTGAACCCGGAGTAGTCATTACGCTCCATCTTACCTACTGTCCAAATGAGGAGAGAAAAGGAGAGCGTGACAAATTGTCAGATGGTCTAGGAGCTCGAGACAGGTGTAGGGCCAGAGGAAAAGGATCCTTTTTGGCAGCTTAAATCTATTAAGTACTTGAACAGTTCCCCTTCATTGAGCACTAACGCCCTTTTCTGACTCCGGTCCAGCGTACAAAGCTCCTCATCTGCCATTAGCATTTATCAAGCTGTAAAAAGAGAATGTGGCGTCGAGAACTTGTCCCTGTGAATCTTCTTAATGAAGATGGAAATAAATTACAGGAAATGCAGCAGTTATGATAAGCCCAGTGATTGAAAACAAGAGAAAGTTTTAGAAATGCAACTTTACAAAGTGCATGTCACATTCATGGAGATCCTGAAGCTTGAAATGTCCAATTCATCATATGCTGTTTATGCGAGTGTCTCATAAAGGACACGGGTATCTTAATCTGTTTAATGACTCCACGTTCTTGTAAACCACAATCGAAAAGGGTAAAAACATAAATTGGGCCTGTTTTTATTGGAGCTCGTTCCAAACCACGATGAAGCTGACAATATATCCGACAGCCTTCCCCTGTAGTACGATACCGAACAAGCCGTTAAAATCATAAATACAAAGGTTCTAATGAAATATCAATTAGGCAGTAAGAGCAGACCAGTGCCACGTTTACGAGGACAAAGCCCATTAAGAGGACTAGATCATTTTGTAATTTTCAACCGATAATCCAATTAGCACGCAATGGATTTTCCTCTTGCTTGAGAAGTCTTTGTGATTGGGGTGAAGTTCCACAGCACATGGGTGGGATAAATTTCACAACCTCCCTCATAGTGACTATTGAATTATCACACAAATTCAGCGAGCATCAGCGTGTGTATCCCTGCTCATCCAACTCCTCACTCCTCATATTTGTCCATTCTCGAGCATTTTGAGTTGGTGTTGACTCGAGGAATAAACACATGCACTTTTGGAGATTTCAGCACTAGCTCTGGCAGACAATAAGAAAACATCTATTTTTAATCAGCAAGGGTTTTTCTCTCTTCCCCCTCTTCGCTCACTGACCTTCAGCCCGTAAAAATTCAACTCAATAATTCAGCAAGCTCTGCCACGATCACCTCCCACCCCCAATATTTTGCAACACACGCACATATACACAGTACAGTACAGTACAAGGAGACACTCACATGATGGCTTCCCTGCTCTCCAGTGTGATATATGGATTGTGATTGCTGCTTGTGGCAAATGTTGTTTCCCCACTGGCAGCTGACTCGTATCTATGAATGCATTTGTTTGAGATTACATTTATTCTCCTGTGCTCCTTATCTCCTTCTTTCGTGTGGTTCTGGCTGCTAACGGATTGAAATACATATATCACACTTTCCTTTTCCAAAATGCAGGGATCACAAATCCACATGATCTAAACGGAGACAGTAATTTAAGTGATCCAGGATCCACTATAAAATGACTGGTATTAAACATACGTACATACGTATATACAACACACTATCAAAGATTTTAATTGATAAAAATGTTCAGCCTATGATGTCAAGCTTTGGCCAATCACATGTTTGAGAGCTTTAACCAAAGTCTCTCCCTTTCCCTGTTGATCTACAACACTAGTCAACATTGATTTAATAGCTGCTGAAAATACCCAAACAGCTATTCCAGCGCTGGCTATGTCTGCAGCCACAGAGAAACATTTCTCTGAACTCTGAAGTTTAAAGAAAGGGTGGGGGGTTGGAGTTTTTAGGTAATGCAGCTTTAATGTGGCAGCTCAGTAGCTCAGTGGGTAGAGTGGTCTTTCAACCGGAAGGTAGGCGGTTCGATTCCCACTCTCCCCACAGTTCATACTGTCGTTGTGTCCTTGGGCAAGACACTTAACCCACCTTGCCTCCAGTGACCAGTAACACTGGTAATTACATTTGAACAATGTAAGTCGCTTTGGATAAAAAGCGTCAGCTAAATGAATAAATGTAAATGTAAATGTAATGTTAGTTACAAACAAGATAGTAATTCAAGCCTAGAATCCCACCTATAGACAATCCTTGAACAGCCCTGACTACTGAATGGGTTCTACCATTTACAAGCTTCTTCAATGGTGTAACACACAGCTTCTCTTTGATCTTTTATGTCCTATGGCCTTAATCTAATCTAACTGTCTTGAAGTTGGAACCAAAGAAGAACTACAATGTGCATTTAGTGCCTCTTTCAATCACATACTTCACTTTATAATGTATATGTCCTACACACTGATCCTATTTTAGCATTGCTGTGTCTGTTTTGTGTTTAATTTCACAGCTGACCTGACGACAGGTGCAGCAGTCTACTTCCACTCTCTGTTCATCTATCACAGGCCCGGGCTGTAATCTTCCATTTCTTTTCACCTGCTCAATCTGATCGCACGCTGTCGGTCTACATTTGTCCAAAACCAACTGTAGCAGTTAGTGTTGCGGCTTCTGCTGACTGCGTGAGCTTCACTGTGAAAAGACAATGTTGTGTGGAGATTGTAAATGTAGCTTTTCGTGGACATGCTGCTGTAGCTATTCCAACTATTAATCTAAAGACTGTCTCCTTTAACGTCATTGTAAAAAGAAATGTGTATCTTTGTAACTATCTAACAATCTATCTTTGACAACATGAAGAGATTGACTGAGGAAACCTAATACTCACCAATCAACATCCGCACACACAATGCACTCTCTGTGGTAGAGTGTAATTCACAAAGAGAAACATTTACACGCCCACCACAATCACCTGCAGCTACGTCTGATTAGATATCAGGAGGCCAGTCCTGTTGCATAATTGATGTTGTTGAATGAGCTTCCTGTTTATGTGAAGGAGACCCCTGATCCGCTTCAGTGTTCCAAATAAATCAGAAACACTAACCTTGTGACGAGTGCAGAGATGCAGCCTTTGCCCTTACTAACCCTGAGAACTTTTCAGAAGAAGTTTACACAAGTTTTTACACAAGTTTCTCAAATATGTCTTTGAAAATTGACTTTTAAATTTGACGTTTTAGTGATTTTTTTGTTCAAATAAGGATGTTGGAGCTCATGAGTTCATAACTTGAATATCTGCCTCCCGTGGCGTAGCAGTCCTTTTAAGACACGATGAATATAAATGACTATTTAAGAGGGATTTACTATGCGGGTCATGTTTTTGAAACTTATAGTGCTCTGCCTCTATATTTTAGCATCCATCGAGTATATGCCAATGTGTCCGATGATGATTGGCCATTAGCCAAGTCTGTGATATTTAAAGAGTAGCATAGACCCACAACTGAGAATATGCCATTTCAAAGAAGATTCACACATTCACTGAGGGAGCCAACAGGAAATGTGATCATTCACGCTCTTCACAAGGAAGACTAGTGTCCTGCTGAGGCGGTGACACCTCGTGATAGTGTGTGTAAAAGGCTTGTCACCCTGTTCACTTCACCTCAAACACCGGATCAATACCAATTTAGCCTGTGCCAGTAATTGACTCTGGGCTCATGATTGCTTCTTATTTCATGGTTCTGCACCGCACTTTCCAAATAAAAGACTTGTTTTTGATCACCCTGGTGGCTGTTCAGTGAACTGTGTCTTTATTGTTGGGTGTCTCTGTTAAGAATGCGTATTCTATGTATTAAGACGACAGTGATAATAAAACATTTATCCCAAAGCGCCAGTCTAGCAGGCCACAGAACAATGACAGACAATAGCATGTCGTAATTTTGATATGACAGTAAATCTCGGTAAATGCCTGTCACACCTATGTCAAGACATTCTAATACGCTCTGTAACCAATCTTTGGTATTAAATAGTCCAATAATTCTTTGTAAACTTTGGCACATATCACGGGCACTATATAGGACATTTCTGCCGTCATTGTTTGTTTTCATCCACAATAAAACACAAGCAAGATTTCAGTTATCTATATATTGTTCAGAAACACCAGGCTTTCACTTGTGATGACATTACTGAGCTCTGTTGATCTTCCTTCAGGAGACAATGTGAATCCTTTCTATCATTCGAGGGCATCATTTTCAGCTTGACTGCAATGCACGTCTCCAGTAAGCTGGATGAAACGGCAAGACAATGTTATCTGAAATTGAACCTCACTTTGGCGGCGGAGACTTTGTACCATCGTCAGGTAAGAGATGGAATTGACCCCGGGAGATAAACGCCGCTTGGTAATTATGTGTCTTTATCGGGTGTGGGCAGTGCAGGCTGTGTCCTTGTCATCTCGCTGTGAACGGCACGTTGGCCAGAAAGCAGGATGCCAGGGTATAGTCGTATGGCACTGTGACAGAGAAGAAGGTGCCTTTTGGGATGACTGTCCTTTTATAACACAGAAAATCACTGGCGCATATCATGAGACAATTTCAGCTTTCTTCACCTTTTAACCATGTCAGAGCAGCTTTTTAAAGGCATATTTTATTCCACCAAGAGGTAAAAACACCTCTTTCTTACAGAAAAAAAGAAGAAAAACCTTTTAAAATAGTAATGGGCAGGCTGTCTTTACAGTACTGTCTGTGTGCTGCAGTCACTCGCATGTAAACACAGACATTTCACTGTTTATACCTGTGCTTTTTAATGGAGCATCTGTCTGTCTGACCAGCTGATTTAGCCATTACTGCTTACTGCTTGGGCACTGTAGACACTCACACACACAGGAAGCAGCCCTCATGTTAATAGAAAGTGATGTGAGCTGACAGCAAAACACTTGGATGAAAAATTTAGGCCAGTGAGACTGTCAGTGGGGCAGAGGCACATGGAGTGCTTGCTCTGCTTTGTCGGAGCCCTGCACTGAAATAATGCAGCACTGCCACAGTACAGCAGGCTGCAATGACATCATCTTTGTGTGGAGAGAGAGACACACACACAGTGTATGCACTACTACAAAGATTGAATCAGGAAACTAGATAATACAGGAGTGCCCTATTTCCACTACTTCTGACTTTTATTGTGATCTGGGAGAAAGGAAAGTGTAAGAATGGATGCTGTGTATATTCTCCCTTCTTACAAAACTCCCAAATAAAAAGACACTGAAACTATACAAAATCTCAATCCCTTTTGCATATGCAGCTATGTAAAGTACTATGTATATAACACGTCTGCCCCAAAATATTATATCACAGTAAAGTGCTGTTCAGGTCCTGACACTGAATCTGTTATTTGACATAGATTGTGAGGAATCTATAGCGTTTAGTTAGATTTGAAAACAGGATAGATCTTGAAACAAGAATTACTTAACTGATAAATTACATTGTTTTTTTTTCTTAAAGCAGCACTGCATAACCTTTAGCCAGACTCTCTCTGGTGTTAGATTTTTGAGAGAGAAAAAAAAAAAAAACATGTCTTCTGAAATGGTAGGGTGATTTTGGTGCATTTTGTACAAATGAAACTCTGCTAGGGTCATGCTGTTTTCTTGCTCAGGAGAGGTCTGCATGTCCCAGTGGCATGGAATTATATATCATTTACAGTATTGTTCAAAATAATAATCAGTACAATGTGACTAACCAGAATAATCCAGGTTTTTAGTATTTTTTTTTATTGCTAAGTGGCAAACAAGTTACCAGTAGGTGCAGTAGAGTCTCAGAAAACAAACAAGACCCAGCATTCATGATATGCACGCTCTTAAAGCTGTGCAATTGGGCAATTAGTTGAAAGGGGTGTGTTCAAAAAATAGCAGTGTGGCATTCAATCACTGAGGTCATCAATTTTGTGAAAAAACAGGTGTGAATCAGGTGGTCCCTATTTAAGGATGAAGCCACCAGCACTTGTTGAACATGCATTTGAAAACCTGAGGAAAATGGGTCATTTAAGACATTGTTCAGAAGAACAGCATACTTTGATTAAAAGTTGATTGGAGTAGGGTAAAACCTATAAAGAGGTGCAAAAAATTATAGGCTGTTCAGCTAAAATGATCTCCAATGCCTTTAAAATGGAGAGCAAAACCAGAGAGACGTGGAAGAAAACGGAAGACAGCCATCAAAATGGATCAAAAAATAACCAGAATGGTAAAGGCTCAGCCAATGATCAGCTCTAGGATGATCAAAGACAGTCTGGAGTTACCTGTAAGTACTGACAGTTAGAAGATGTCTGTGTGAAGCTAATCTATTTTCAAGAATCCCCTGCAAAGTCCCTCTGTTGATTTAAAAAAGTAAAAAAAACATGTGCAGAAGAGGTTACAATTTGCCCAAAACACATCAACTGGCCTAAAGAGAAATGGAGGAACATTTTGTGACTGATGAGAGTAAAATTGTTCTTTTTGAGTCCAAGGGCCACAGACAGTTTGTGAGACAACCCCCAAACTCTGAATTCAAGCCACAGTACACAGTGACGACAGTAAAGCAATCATCATGATATGGGCATGTTTCTCCTACTATGGTGTTAGGGTACTGTGTCAGTGAAATAGGCATGATTCTACCAATCTCGTGTCTAAGAACCATCAAATCAATACAAGAATGTACGTATATTTTTAAACGCCCAAAAGATTTGGTTGTAGTTTGGCAGTGTATACACAAGGTGTTCTCACCCACAAAAATGCAGGGAGATGTTTATGTTACGGTACTCACTTTGTTAAAGTGTAGACTGTGAAGACACTTTCCAGACAGCTATTGGCTGCTGGGTACATACAGCAAGTAGAACAACAGTGTTTTTGTGCTTTGAAAACTTGTTTTTATATAATATATACTGTATAGTTAGTTAGTTTCGAGGAAGTTCTGCCATTACTTCTTCTTGTGTGTAACTACTGTAGCAGCGCTTCTATTGGCCTGGCAGTCATACCATAGTGTTCTCAAAAGTGTACCAGTGTAGTCAAAAAGCATTTTAATTTCACTATTTTAAATATTTCTTATTTCACCAGGTAGGTCAGTTGAGAACCAATTCACATTTACAATAATGGTAGGAGAAACCAGAGCACCCCTACGCAGACATGGGGAGAACATGCAAACACCACACAGAGAGGCCCTGCCCTGGATAGGAATCAAACCCAGGACCTTCTTGCTGTGAGGCAGGTGTGCCAAATGTCTGTTTTTCAAGATAGACAAATTCACGTTTCACACAATGCCTTATTAAAACACAGAATGTTCAAACTTGTATGTATCTGGTCATTTCAGAGCTTGGTGGAAGCATCACAAATGCAGTGAGGAGGTAAAAAAACAATAGATCATTTAGACGACACTCAGTTTTTTCATCAAACGCTTTAAACCACATGGGCTTTATCTTCTGCAAAGTAGCACTTCTCAAATTACCAATAGATTCTGAAAAAACATAACCATTCTTTGGAATAGATTAGTTGTGTAATAACCCTGCTGTATTCCTGAGTATCAGCTGAGTGAGGAGACACCACTGAGATCAACGCCGGCAATGATTAGGCCATGAGCGCCTCGTCTTTTTCATAACACGTCTGAGGGTCTCATCCCAGTCCGGCTCGTCTTTGAGATAATGTCCTATTTAATTAGAAATTGGAGATATCACATTGTTTTTTAATGAGAGGAGCACTTTAGCAGAGCAGATGAGACATCTGAGGATCATACACAAGAAGGATAATGGCCGCATGTGAAGGGCTTGGGGGATTCTGACGAGATGCATTTTCACTCAACAACTCTACTTTATTCCCCATTTGATGCTTTTACAATGCTCTCTACCTTAACACTGAAAGAGGAAGCACTTTAGGTGTAATCCTGGATGGGTAAAATAAAAGTGTATACTGCTATTATTAGACCCACTTCTAATATCTTTACGTGCAAGTATATTTTGCCGTTCTCTTTTGTTTTATGGTGTCTGTCCAGGGGAACAAAAATTCAAATGTGTTTACTTGAACAGTATGAGAAGACAGCATTGAGCAGAAGGGTTCTAGTTTGCTACAGCTCATGCTTTGGGGCTTTGACCTTTCCCTGTGTCATTGCCGTGCTGTTACGATGAACATGTAAAATCCACACCACAACAGTTTTCATTGGAACCCCTGGTGGTCAGGCGGAAAAAGACCCCCGAGGACCCAAAGTGATATTGCGGAGTAAAGGTTGGTGCTCTACTGACTGCCGATGCATTTCAGTTAATAAGGCCGGTTAATGACTTGTCAGCTGGCAAAGGTTAATGTATGACGAATCAGTGAAGGGCTACTTTATAATAGATACACCTTCTTATGGGGAAAAAAATGCACATTTACATTTTGTATTCAATTAGCAGCATCAGTCAAGTGGAAAGTCTCCCAGAGGTGAGCATTGACAAGGCCTAATTTAGTATTTAAAAACTTTAATACTACGTAACGCACCAGTCAGTTACGCATGCTTAAGGTATGTCAAGGCCTCCACCACCTCGTCAGATGCTTGTCATTCAAATATTTATTTTTAATAATGTAGAGGCATTTTCTCCATCCCATGAAATTCGCCATCCTCCTGTCCCATTTATGCTCAACTTTTGTCTTGATTGACAAATGAAACTACAGTACATGTCAGCAAAAAAAAAGATAATCCAAATTCTCCTGTGCAAATGTGAAGAGGGTATTGAGGAGTAAAGATATAATAAAGTCTACTTTATTCAGAGCTTCCTCATGTCTCATTTATATTTGGAGGTGTAAGAGATTGACGGTGTAATGATAAGAACTGTCGGCATGTCAGAATGCTTGCTGCTAATAGGAGCTGTGCTATCATTACAGCAGCACCCCACAGGCTCTAAAACGTCGATGACAGCATTGTGACTTGAATAAGAAATGCCCCCGAGACGAGAGGCGCTTGAGCCATCAAACTGTGATCACTTGTAGTGCTCGGCGACGGGCAGATAAAGCAGGGCAGCAGCCGGTGACAAGGTGCTGACAGATACCCCGCATTTCGGCTCAACACATTCCTGTGATTTGTCATCTGACTGACACTATAGTTCTGCGACTTCATGGGGCAATGGGATAAGTGACAGCTGCTCTTGACAGATAGAACAACGCTTTAAAGACACAAATTAGCGCAAAACATATTAAGAGACGCTTTGTGTTGACGTGTGACCTCAAACATAATGACTTTATTACTTCACTGGGCATTTGTGTCTTCTCTGCCTTGACAAAAAGGAATTGTTCTTAGTCTGTGTAATGGAAAACATGACTGGTGACATTGCACTACCACGCTATGAGTCTCCATTAATGCCCTCTAACTAGCTAAAGTTCCGGTCCTTGTCTCTCTAGCCCTCACCGTCCCTCAGTAAAGTCCTTCGAAACTGTCAGCGCCGGCTATGGTTAAGATTAGATTTGAATTTATGAAGATTGCCTCACCTGACTAGCCGCTGTAATCTATGCTAGCGTTGTAATTCACGTTTAGCTCCTCATTTCCAATGCAGTCAAGAAGAGCCATATTTCACTGTGACAATGTAATCACAGGTCCACATTAAAAAGTCATTATTGTTTAAAATTCCAGGGTCCTGGTTGAGAAAACAGTGGCTGCTGCATATAGCCGTCTAGGCCATTCACATGCATGTTTACCCAAGAACACAAGCCGGGCTGATTTAGCCTTAGTCTTATTGATCTCAAAGGCCTTTGAACACACAGCAAACACACACACACAATCTGGTGGAATATCATTGTTCACTGGCTTCTTTTAGGTTCAAATTTAGCAGGTAATCTAAGTAACACGCTTTGATTTTTGCAGATTAGTATGGCTAACATGAAATATGTTTGTTTTAATAAATCGGACATAATATAATCCTTTAGTAAGCTGTTGCTCAGAACTAATACAATCAGGTAGAGCTTTTTGTGTATTTTTCTCAGTTTTATTTCTCAAGCCTTCCCTTGGGACTGGATTTGTGGTTCTGATCTTTTTCGCATCTTTTTCATTACTATGAAAAGTCATTTCAATGAGATGTTTTGACTTGGTCCAACTAACAACAGCACTCAATTGCATCCATTATGGTTTAAAAGGCCTTTCAATTCTCAATTACTTTCATCTGGTGATTGAAAATAGTTTAAGTATTTGCATTAGTATGGGACTGTCATTGTATCTTCCCAACTTTATTACATATAGGCCTTCTTCAGAAATTCTAAACTGAGACTTCTGATATTTGCAAACCTGGTGCCATTTTTGCAACATTACTTTTCAAACTTAGCTTGGTTTCTGAAGTGATAGGATCACATCCAGTTCCTACTGTGTTCTGTATCTAGTGGCAGGGCTCATAATTTCACAACAGAATCTAGATGGAATCACTTTTCTCTGAGCTTGGGTATGTCCTGGGGCACAGTGCTTTACAGTTCACTGCCCAGCTCCTGAGACCCTTTGATCCCGACCCTGCAGGTCCTTGTCCTTGACTTTTTTTTTTCAGCAACGAGGTAAAATTAATGAACAAAGAAAGGTTAGGCGTAATTTATTTCAGGTTGATATCAAGTTTCATGTCTTGAGGGCGCTCTCAGATGGATTCAGTTTATGGGATGGAGGATATGCTCTGTAGGTTTATACATATTTAACATGTGGCACCAGAGTGCATCGCATCAAATCACAGTTGTTTCTTTTAGTATATCTCCTGCCTGACTTTATCTGGACGCTTTCATTGATGGAGCATTATTGACCTCCTGCACCACACAACTTCAATCAGCATGATTTCAAAAGGATCAATAACTTCTTTTCATGTCCAACACTTTTCACCTTTTTTTTTTTTTTTTTGCACAGATCAATACATGCCTGATGTGTTGTTCTTCTGCTCCTCAAGTCCCCTCTCCACCACCCGATACCAGCCTATCTAACTTCTATTCAGCTTTTTCAGTCAAAATGATAAGTGTATAAACTCAATGTCACCACAGGATGCACTGGTAAATGATAACCTTATCAAGCACTAAAAAATAATGTTTTTTGAATGTTGATCATCTTAAGGTACATCATCTAAAAGATACATGCACACCAAAAGCATATCTCATTCATTTACGTCAGTGCACACATTAAAAACACCTAACTAAGCACAACAGAGATTATTGACATTATTTCAAATGGCTTTATCCAACATAAGAATCTTCCTAAAAACTGGTATATACACGCAACCGAATACTCAGTTACTCGCTAAAGTTCTCTACCCACTCACTGACAGCACACACATACAGAGGCCGCTTACACGTTGACACATTTTGCCCAAACTGCGATGATGCTGTTGCGGATTGGCCTCTCTTTTACACAAGGCCGATGTTCTCACTTCACAACTTTCGAATCTGGCCGAGGAGGTGCTTTGTTTTGTTGTGGCTGCCGCTCCGCACTCATGTAAATTGTGGAATCCTCTCTGAAAACAATGATGTCACAGATTCGACATATGAGCAACCAACATCTCTGCAAAAGAGAAAGTAGCAGCAGTAGCAATAAGAAAACCCACCCCCTACTGGTCGGGCATATGTACTACACTTGTTTTGTGAATGTGGACCGTGTTGTAACTAGCGTTCTCGTGTAATTGGCCCCACTGTCAGTCAGTAGCCAATTGTCAAGATCATGCAGAATTAGTCATTTTTCTTAACCAATGCCCTTTTGTCCATAAAAAAATGTATCTAACACCTGTCACTTAAGTAAAAAGGTCTATACAAAAAGATTTTGAATACTTCATGTCAATGTAAAGTTATAAGTAATTCAAACACGAATTAGTACTTGATGTTTTTACTAAACCTCAAATACTACAAGTCTACTGTCCTTTCAGCAAATTATTAAATCAACAACAATGAGATTACAATCACAAAATGAGCATAAACGCTAAAAATCCATGTGGGACATTAATAAAAAAACTCCTGAGTGGAGTCATATCCTTTGCTCGTTCATGATCCATTTAAATTGATCCAAACATAAAAAGCGCCTCTTCAGTGTGATGGATCTATTATGTCAGTGTGCTTTCTATGAAATGCATATCCAAGCCCAGATCAGTGGGGATTGCAGCTCTTTTGTTCTTGCTGAAGCTTTGTTTTCCTTGAGATTTATGATCGTTGCGGGTAGCTGGCAGGGGCCTAGTGTGATTACTGCTTATATGCTGATTTATACCTCACTTTTAATTATCTGAGGGGGCCTGCAGCTCTCCAGTGCCAGCATCCCTTCTTTTGGGACCAGAAGGAGGGAAAGCTGCCGTCTCTGGTTTCCACTGTATGTATTTTCTCAATAGGACACAAGCAGAGATCGACTGCCCCTCCCTAGAGCCGAGTGCACATGTATCAGTAACATTCATACCCAACGTAAGATCTTTATGAAAATATGGAGCCACTGTCCACTGAACAAGTAACTCTAACTAACCCTCCCCAACGGCCCATAAATTCTACTGCTCTGAGAGTCACACATCTTACTATCCACAGCTCATATTCTCCAGTTACTGTCAGGTGTTGCCTTTTTATGGAGGCCCTGCTCTGTGAAATTAGAGCAGACAGGTCTTTTCTCCAAAACAAGCAATTGATTTTCCATCCTCGTTTTGCATTCGGTGTGCATATCAGCGTGCAAGACTGAGAAAATCTATGGCTGCCCTAAGTCTTAATTCCAAAAGTTAATTGAATAAGAATGCAGTCAAATGTAAAAAATGACTCATCATTCATTGCTTTATTGTCATGTAATTTCACTGCGCTGGTGTGTTTAGTGTTGTGGAGAGACATTAGATCAGAATGTAAAGAGGGATGCATGAAATGGGGAATATGTGGAGCAGAACTGGTGTCGGAAATTCAGATGAAGTGATCAAAGAAGCAGGATGAGGAAAACAATGAAACCTGGTAAATTATATGCCATAGGGCTGCATAATATAAATTCTAACAATACGATACAGACAGTCTGTCACAAGGAGGATCGTAATGCTTATGTGATTGTGAAAAGGATACGTTTGCAGTATATGGTTATGGTCAGAAGATGTATAGAGCTCTGTATAGTAACAAGAAAAAAGTCAGCAAATATGACAAACTTAACCATGGTAATATTTCCCAGAGACATAGGATAAACACTCTAACCTAGTAACATATCTATCCTAATCATGATCCTTTATGGAACAGTTGATGGCGTCTCAGAGGGGCATGTCTTGGATTAATTTCAAACAGAACCATTCTGTTTCCTAATTATTATAATGTGTGTCATTAAGCTGTCCCCCGGGGCTGAGTCCCACTGCTGCTCAGGCTCTCTGTCTGTTTGGGCCTAATATCAGCAGCCGGCCCGACTCCCTGGTAATCCTCTCTTTGTCCCAGACCTGCTACTGATCCATCCAATCAGAAATAAAAAACAAGAGCATTGAAGAGGCATTAATGAGCTGGTGTTGAAAGGACACAGCAAATCAACATCATTGTTCAGTTTTCCACTATCAACAGTTTAATCTCGGCTTAATCGTCTTCTTTAAAGAAAGATAGGAAAGGATTTGTATATTCTAGCCTTTAAAAGAACAATTAAGTAGGAGGATTTAAATGTACAATGGCAGCGGCACAAAGGCTTAGTAAAAAGCTGTGACCTCTGACACCGCAGCAGCAATACTCCAAAAAACTTCATTTATTTAATCACTTATGACAACATTGGGTCTAGCCTGGCAAGTTATTCTTATTTTCTTTCTCTTCTATACAACAAAGGGGTCTGGTCTCTGTGGATTTGAGTTTGGTTTACAGGGGACAGCACCAAGTGTAAATAGATGTGAAGAGAAGGGATTTTAGACCCATATCACCTTGCAACGTGAATGGGCATGGCTGGCCATGGTGTATTGGGTAAGGATCATGCAACTTTACATACTTCATATACTTTGCATCTTCAAACTATTTAATTTAACATGAACGTTCATAAGAAAATAACATTACATGAGAAGGCGTTCCTGTAGGCCTTGTCAGAGAGAAACCTGACAAGTGTTGGCTTACCAGTCCATCTAGTGGTACAGAATATATGACAGGTAACAAATGACAGAACGTCCAGTGTTTTGCCACCACTGATTTTGCATAATCACCAACTGATAAACATGTCCCAAACTTTTGTAATATTCAAGAAGAAAGTTACAGAATTCACTTTACAGTTTGGTTGAAATCGAGTCAGATGGAGGACTGAGATTGTGTCTGTCTCTGCATAGGCCTCTTTTCCACAGTGATTTATGCCGCCTGAACCCTGGGGAAACGGAGATGACGGCGAGCGGCGCGAGACGTGGCTCTTGCATCGCCACGCACATCATTCTCATTTCCTCATGCACGGTCCCTACTTCCAATCTCTGTGTGTTACTTGTCATTTCCCCTGTCTGCTCCAAAGATCTTATTCAGAATGTTCCAGCTGCAAATCGATGATGGCTGTATCAGTTGATTAGATCAGTGCTCTGGGCTGTAGTGTGAGCAGGTGGGGCCTCCGAGGGGCTCCTCTGCAGATCCTCCACATGGAGCTCTGTAATGACATTAGCGCAGGCTCCAGGACCTTACACAGGAGATCCAATTAGGGGGAAGGACACTGTAACTTTTAGACGACTGTGACCACTCGCGCCTTGCCCTGCAGTGGAAGCAAAAGTTTTGACTGCTTTGTTCACTTTGTCCTCTGTTTTAGCTGTCCACTTCCTCGCTGTCACCAGTCCTGTAGGTATTTTCAGGGGGAGTGGCAGTGTCAAATTGATGGATTAGTTCGCTCATTGCTAGTTCCAGCGATTAGGTCAGCAGCCCAAGTGACGGCAACACGTCGGCAGTGAAATGCTGACACAAGACTTGTGTTCTGATTATAAGTCTGGGCTTGGGCTGCCAACATGCCACACACACCCACTAACTGCTTTGAATAAAACCGCTCCCTCACAGAGAAAGGTAAGTGACCTTTCTGAGTCAGGGAGGTTTATTTAGTCAAATTTGTCGTCAAAGCCCCTGGTTGTGTGTGGTTGTAGATGTCCAGTCATTATTTTACCAGCATGTCTAAATACACTGCAGACTGTAATGGATTTTGTTTAGAATTGGTAGCATTATTTCATGTCAAACTGGTGGTGATGTGAATAGTGTTTTACAAATGAGAACGAGCACTGTGGTAAATTGTACAAACACACATTTAACTTCCAAACTCTCCCACTGTTATCCTTTTTAAGGGAATAAGCTTATTCCCCACTCCCCTCCACCCTTTATTTATCCATTCAGCGCTGTATTCTGTGGCTGTTTAGCTGAAGGATTGACTGTGCTGCTTGTCAAGCTTTTATCTTTTTCCCCTGATTCATTCTCTTTTCCTCTGTGTAACAGAATTGAGCGGCCCTCAGCGGTATTCGTTTTTTTCCGACACAAGACAAACTCACAGAGAAACCAAAAGACATATCATTTCATGTGAACCACCCCATTGTTTTTCTAAAGACATTGTAACATTATTGCTCTGAGAGAGATGATTGCACTGGAGTTTATGAACTATTACGGCGAGAGTGATGGACTCAGTAATGACATATCTACCACAGATTAACGTCAGCTATCTTCACCACACCAAGGGCGTTTACAAACATTAATGTCAGCACAGCAGAAAACTGTATTGCTGCCTTATTACTGCACAATAAATGATATTCTTTTACAAAATAACACCCTTTTCCATAAAGGAACATTACATAAGTTAAGCAGCTTGTCTCCTCTGGTCAGCAACCCTCTTTCTCTTCTGGACTGTAATATTCTGCTGTTTCTGCATGTTTTTAATGGAAGAACCAGAACAATTTCCGATGATGTCTAATTGCTTTATTAGATTCTTTGTCATCAGCAAATTCATTTTATGGGAAGCAGATTTTTGCAGTCCATTACTCCCATTCGTGCATTGGAGGAAAGAATGAGGCCTGAACAGAAAGAGTGACCTCATACTATAACATGTGACCAGTTCCAATCAAGTTAACCGAGTTAGAATGGCTCAGGCAGACTTTATTTCAGGGAAGAGTCGTACAGTTTCCATAAACAGTAACTACACACAGCTTGGGAATCAAAAAGAGAACTTTATTCATTCCCATCTTCTATTGCTTATCCCATTACTTATCCCATACACAGCCTTAAAATCATTAAAAAAACTTACAACTCACCTTATACTATGTACAGTTGTGCTCATACGTTGACATACCCTAGCAGAATTTGTGATTGTTTGGGCATTTTTCAGAGAATATTTTAATTCAATAATTCAATATATTGAATGATAATACAAGAACCTTTCTTTCACTCATAGTTAATAGTTGGGTGAAGCCCTTTATTGTCAATCAAGACAAAACAAGAGTGTTTACTCATCGTTGGAATGTCCCGTACGTCCCATGCGCAGCTTGAGTGCAACAGATGAGTGCAACTTTTCCTCCAGTATTTTCTAAAAACAGGATGCATTCATCTTGCCATCAATGTTGACCAAGTTTCTTGTGCCTTTGTAGCTCACACATTCCCAAAACATCAGCGATCCACCTCCACCAATCCTGTATTTCCGCTAAAGTTATTTGTGGGTTTTTCTTTGCATCCCAAACAATTTTCCTGGCAGTTGTGGCTGAAATTGTTGTTGGTCTACCTGACCTTGGTTTGGTTTTAACAGAATCCCTCATTTTCCACTTCTTTTTTAGAGTTTGAACACTGCTGATTGGCATTCTCAATTCCTTGGATATCCTTTTTTTATCCCTTTCCTGTTTTATACAGTTCAATTACCTTTTCCTGCAGATCCTTTGACAATTCTTTTGCTTTTTCCATGACTCAGAATACAGAAACGTCAGTGCAGCACTGGATGAAAGCTGCTAGAGTCTGTCAGGAGCCTGTACTGACCTTTTATACACACACACTGATTATGAGCAAACAGATCACAGGTGAGGTTGGTTACCTTTAGTAGCCGTTCAAACTTGTTTGTGTCACGTGTGCATGTTATCAGGCTGAAATCACCAGGGTATGTAAACTTTTGATTAGGTTCATAGTTTCTGTTGTTAATATGATTTAAAAAGAGTAAACACAATGGTTTGACAATAAAGGCCTTCACCCATTGAAAAAGGTTTTTGTGTTATCATTCATATTCTCTGAAAAAAATCACAAATCTTGCTACAGTATGTAAACTGATGAGCACAACTGTAAGTGTGAGTGATGGGGTATGCAACCATCTGAACATTTCACCAGAACCTGTTACATCACAGCCCTCACATATCTCGGAAGTCATAATATTTAACAAACATACTCTGTGACACGTAGTCGTCACAAATCCTGAAAGCTTATACAGTATATAGTTTAAGAAATTGTACGTTTGTAAAAAGATTACTCATTACTTCTGACTCATAAAGCACATTTAATGTCAATTACTCTTAGCCTCTTGTCACAACAGGTCTCACCCAAGTGTTGCACAAAAAACCTGTAAATCCCATAGACAAAACCAAATATTGAAATTTGAATGGTGTATAGTTCCTCAGCCATTGTTAACCTGTGGGAGCATGCACAGTGTGGTTTGGGTGTGGTTGGGTTCACACATTGGGCCATTAAAGTCATTTCCGCTTTTCTGTCCCCTATTTTGTCCATCTCTGCTTTTAAGAAAAAAACAATCCCTTGATAAATTTCTCTTAAGTAAAAAACTATAGTCAGAATTAATGAAGATGAAAAGACAGAGCATTTCTTTTAAGGACAATAAATCACTTTATGAACCAGAATAATGTGTGTTTCATATTTGTGCCGTAATAATACACACACCTCACTTAACATTGCTACATAGTTTAAATAAAGACTTGTCTGCCCTCTTCAGGCTTAAAATAATATTTGGATGTTTAACACATTAACTTCATATCCAACCTGTTCTCTGCGTGTCAAAAACCCCAATTAACCTCACAGGTGTGCCCGGTGCATTTTGGGTGTATCATGGTGATTGTGCTCTTTTCATTGTCTTACATTTGCCTTTCTTCCGAGCCCTAGAGGAGAATATCAAACTGAACTCACCAGGTGACTTATTTGCAATTAAATTTGTTTTATTTGCCCCATTTCTCCCCGCCAGCATCTGTGGCTGCTGCTGGAGCCAATTACCTCCTCCAAAAAAAGCAACGCCAAACTGAGATGTGGCTTCATGTGTGTCTCGTTCAAACTTGTGTATGCGTTGTGTGTGTCTTTTAGACACTCCCCATCCAGCAGCTGGGATTCTCTGGGGGTACTCCCAGGAAATTACACCTTGCTCTCATATCTTTCTATCTTCAGAGAGCCTGTTGAGCTGCCCACTTGTTCCTCGACTCCCCCTCCCCTCTGCAAATGGCACATTTACTCCATACTGCACTATATGACTCCAAAATGGCACAGCAGCCCAGTTTATTTCATTTCTTTTTTTTTTTTTTTGAAAAGGCATTTCATTTCTCCCTCTTGTCTGTGACTTGCAATCTCTTTTGTGACCTCATAGTGTGTGTATTGATGGCAGACCTAATGCCCCACTAAACTCACTGTAGTGTGCTTAGAAGGGTGGCTGCACGCTCAGGAAAATAGTATAGATCGTATATTCTATATTCTCTATTCTAGCAAGCACTGAGGTCACTTTAACTAAAAATAGCCCATCGTAACATTTAACTAATGCAGAAATAGATTTGTTTGTCGTAGTCATCAGAGTTATAATCACAAAGTATATGCTATGTTTAATTCCTTTCCTTTTACAAAACTGAAAAAAAAAGCTATTACGGTATAATGGAGCCAGAAGTCAATTCTATTTTAAAGGGTGCACAGAGTGGTCAGCTCAGAAAGTTTGCTGGATCTATGTGGAGTTTGCTTGTTCTCCTTGTGCTGTTGTATGTTCTGTTGAGGTCTTCCTAAATGGTTGTCTGTGTTTATGTACCAGTCCAGGTTAATGTCAGTGGTCTATCTCACCTCAAAAAAATACCCCATTCATTCATTTTTTACTTCTTGTTCTTTGCAGGACACAGGAAGCTATCCCAGCTGCTTTGGAGGCAGAGGACGTCCAGAACAATCAGCAGGTAGTGGCAGGGCTAACTCTTAGACACAGAAGCCAGAGTGATGGCATTAGTGCAGAAAAGATAAGTTGACTCCATACAGGGAGTGGCGGCCAGGGGGATCTTCTTGCACTGCAATCTTCCAAAACCTTTTGGCATTATATATTTTTATAGTGACAAATGGATGAAGAAATAACATCATCTTTACATAACATACTTTTTATGCTCAGTCTTTTTTAACTGCACTTTGGTTCATGGTTGTAAAGGTGGTGATGGTAGTAAGCCCTGGATTGTGATCTTTACAGGTGAACAGTTTGAGCAGGAGTAAACCTGTGGACTGTGAATTGAGCCTTGAATATTGCTCTCCGCTGGGGGCTTGGTGCAGGTCACTCTAAGGTTGCCCTCCTGCTGAATCCATTCTCTTGTGACAAAAGGCTAAAAGCCAAGTAAAGCTAGATGTGCTTGTTGAGGAGTAAGTGCCCTGAAAGACCAATGTTTGGCTTTAGTGAACCTCATGCTGCTGCAGAGCGGATGGCCTCCTGTCATGCTAAAAAAGAATAAATCAAGTGAGAAATAGTAAAAAATCTGAGCTTGGTGTTACCATGCCTGTGAATCATGTGTAAAGGCCATTGCATATTCATCAGTGAAACGTCTAAACAATCCCATCCAGACATTTCCTAGACTGGTTCTCGGTTGTGTCTTCGCTTCTTGGGTGTAATCCCTCCTTCGTGATGTGGCAGTGAAGCATTGAAATCATAACAGCAAACAGCATGTGGTCGGCGGTACATCCTCCAGTAGTAAAACTAATATTGCAAGATAATTATCATGAATTTTTACAATATGGCCAGTGCATTTCTCCTGGAGGGAAAACTGCCAAGCGTTTGCATATGAATTCTGCTTTTTATTAGCTTTCAGTAAAAGGCTGCCTCACAATCTAGGATGTAATACAATAGCCAATTCTTTATAGTCAGGGGAACCTGTAATAAAAATAAATGCATCAGTGGTTGCATACTAATGTAATGCACTACATAAAGCATATTATGCACTATATAGTCGTGTTAGTCAGTGTTTTATTTGTTTTATGATTTTTATATGACATACAAGAGGCTACACTATGAAAGATTATGATACATTACTTAGAAGTAAAATATATATACATTTGTTAAAAAAAACATCCATTGTTTTCATCTTTCTCAAGGTTTACATTGAGAAGGAGCAGTACTTTTGGGGACAATACAAATTAATTTGCTTTAGAAACAAGGGGTTGTGTCTTAGTGTGAATGAATAAATGGGGGGCTACATTCAGACTGATTTGTTTAATTTCAATATACTGTACACTGACAGGAAACAGGGTTAAAGAGAAGGAATGACTTGGAATAAATGGACCCAAGCCAGAATCGAACCCAGGCCACTCGCATATATGGTATGGTACCAGGCCCATTAAAACACAAACAAATGAGCCTATTATGGTCCAATCAGAATGAATATCATGCCTCATCTACTGGAATTAAGCTGTCATCAGCATTTTTGTGTTCATATAGTAAAATATCGAGTGGAGTAGTCACTATGTGAAAACTAAAATTAGCCTGGACATAGATGTCAAGTTAAATGTCATTATTTTGTACTCAACAATATGAAAAAAATGACTATAAAATAATACAGTATATGGTGATATGGTTTACCACTCTTTATCAAAGCACACCATTCATTGTAAAGTGTCCCAGCGCGGCTAGTACAAATACTCAGTTTATGGAAGTATTGAGTAGTATGAAGCTGTAAGTACATTTTTAATTAAATGACCATTACTGTTGCAAGCTGGTGCAGCCAAATAGGCCTCTGCTTGTTATCATTGTCACCCTTAAAATGTTCTGAAATCATTTCTAAAATGCAAGTGTGGACGCAAAAGATACCTCTTAAAAATTAAATAAAAATGCAACAGTGCAAAATTTAGAAGGCAACAGAAGGCTTGATTTGTCGTTTGATTTAACTGTGTATAACAGACAGAGATGTTCCAGCTGTTCTGCTGCCGCCTGAAGTGCCTCGGTTGAATATACTGCAACAGTTTGAGTCCATTTTAGTAGAATAACACAGCAGACGTGGTGTGCCCTAACTCAGCACTGCAGCAGGTTGGACTTTCTGTCTGACTATACACAGCCTGTCACAATGAGCCATGGCTGAGCAGGTGGGATTGTCCCACCACTCGGATGTATGCATCAGGAAGCTGTAAATCCACTGCTGCCTTCAGTTTGTTTATGGCGCCTGTTTCCCGCCAAACAAACTACCAGATTTCCCAAGAGAGCTCCCCTGGCCTCCCACACACACATACGCTTTACAGGCATCACAGCCACATGAAAACACTTAAAACACCATTTTTAAAGAAAGATGTGCGAGAGAAGCTTAACCAAACAAAAGGACATGCTATAAATTGGTGTGCCGATCAGGCTATCACTCTTAGAATAAACACAGGGATTCCTTTCACACACAAGCAATTACTCTGAGATTTGACTTTAATCCATCACGGGGACAGGAAGTTGTGTAGGTGGAACAGATTTTTCATATGCCATTATCACAGCTGAGATGTACACAGAATAATAGGATAGAACAGTGTTTATCCAATAGACTGAATGTTAGCTGAGGGTTAATTCTAGTCTAAACCTTGTAAACCTTTAGTGCTTGTGCTTGCCTTGCACCCAATATTTGAGTTTTATGTCTCAGTGCCAAAATGTTTTATTAACAGGGTGCTTCGCAGACAAGTTGACATATTTCACGAGTGAAGGACGCGACCCTGGTTGTTTATTTCCCATGATGAAATTGTCCAGAGGGTGAAGACTTCGTAAATAAACAGCTCATGAAGCAGTAGCTCTTGGATTTGAAGACCATTATTATGCGGTAATGATCACAAGGCACATGTGGCTGGGGCTTAACAACAATGACCCTCAACCTGTTCTGTTTGTCTGTTATTTCTATATTTCTATATCAATACATGATACATTAATATTTAAATTATTGATATCTTGCAGGCTTTATGTCTATGTCTTTTGATTAAACAAATGGACCAGAGAAACCATGACGTCATCCATTTTAGATCCTATGGACCTGTGAAGCCATGGAAGCTGTGACAGTTTGTGGAGCCAAGAGTCAATACCATATTTAGAGAAAAAGTCAGGAAGCAACAAAGCATAATGGTCACATGAAGCTCCGGCCAATGAGTGGGATGCTGGTAAAGTATAGGCTCTCGTTCCTAACTTTGAGACTAGTCTTCTGTCATGTTTTCAAAACAAACTGCCTTTAGGTTACCTGTTAATCACACTAATATTTTTCCAAAAATCCTTTTACATTGTGGAGGAAGTGTCTCCATTACTAAAATAATGTTTTAAAATACAGGATAAGACAAACTTTTGGTAGCAAATAGTAAACAAAAAACCACAACGAGTATAAAATGTCATTTCTTTGTAGGAGCCAATGAAGCCATAATTCTTTGAACCAATCCATACTTCTGTATGAAATACAGACTCTGGTTATTTTTTTACTGTCTCTGTCTGCAGCCTGTCCATGTTCAGCAGAGAGTCACACAATCAGGGCATCACAAACATAATAACTCCCACTGCTAATACACCATACAATACAATCTAATTTGCCGTCGTTGAGTGGAAGTCCTCTCAGAGTCTCTGCTCTGAGTTAACACCAGAGCAGCTGAAAAGCAGGCCATTACACACAAGCAGGAAGTCTGGTAGAAGCCTTCATTAGGTAGTGGCTTCTAGGAACCACTACCGAAGGAAATCAATGCTTTATAATGAAATCATCACACTCTAATAGAGACATAACACAGACAAACGTCCATCTAAATACAATAGATTTACTGAAGGTGAAGTGTACCAGCATATTTCTACTTGTCTTGACACTAGTATTAGTTTTACATATACCTTTAAATAAAAGCTTTATGTTATGTACGTCAGTGATGTGTGTTTTTACAGCAGCCACCTTCCCATGCTTTGTCAGCACAATTTACTGCCTATAGATTCACTGTGTAGACAATCTATAAAGTCCTCCCTCAACACGCCCACGCAGCTGTTAGAAACTGTGTTGCAGGAGGACAAAATAAAGGGCCGTGGAAATGGGAATCTATAAACATATTATATTCTGTTGTTAATTTAAATGTCATCAGCAGAAATCCTACTGCTCCATTGAGCGCCCTGACTAAAACCGCTCACATGTAAAACGACTCGAAATTCCTAAGATTGAGTTTGTACAGTAGCATGGTTTTGACACCAAAAAACAAAACGACCAAATTTTCCAAACAATTAAATTTAAACGCTTTTCATTCCAGTACTGAATGGACGGTAGTAAAAAGGGAATTTGAGGAGTGAAGTGGAGAGCTGGATAATGACATAAACATTTACTGTGTGCGGCCAGTCCCTGCTGGCCACTGGCCCTCACTGCCCCAGTAAAAAATCCCATTCTCCATTGAGTTTTCATAAAGTGAGGTGTGTGTCTCTATGCCTGTATCAGAAGTTGACTGACCATGACACTGACCATAGCTCCTCCTGAGGCGTTCACAATCCACGGGTCAATAAATAAGGGAATTGAATGCTTAACCTTCTTACTATGTGCTTTACTTTGAACCTGCCATCTGCATTAGAGCATGGTATTCTTTTTATTTTATATGGTGCTGCATAGTATCCCATTACCTAAAAAGTGTCAACAATATAAAGGTAAGGTAATCTGGGTACTTTTAATTGGTGGGTAAAATTTGAGACTGTAATTCCACACTTTGACGCTCCTCATTTTAGGGAAATGTTGTCTATGAACAAACCCAGTGGAAATAGCTCTGATAGTGATTGAAAACAAAAATCATTTCATTTCATAAATGCTCTAAGCCCTCATGAGCTTCTTCTCCAGCAGTGCTCAGTTTGTCCTCTCTGGGCAGAAACAGGAAGTAGACAAAAGAGTGTAAAGAGTGTTATTTGGATGTGATTTAAGCACTATTAAGACATATCTTTGAATAATGCTCCCCTTTTGTTCATCTCTTCACTAAACAAAATCATTTAGTTCAGCAGCAGTTGTAAAAATTTCCTAAAAGACACTCCTAAGTTATTCCTGTTTTTACTAAATGTACCTTTTCTGCACTGTTAAAAGATACAGTTGAGTTTTGTTTCCTGTAATGCACTACATGTAATCTGATACTTCCCAAGCCTAGGGTAAATGGAAAGACTAAGTCCAAAGTGAATATTCTCTATAACTATATCTCTATATACAGTATCTGATCTACTGTAGCTTTGTGTTTAATGCTGGTTCCTATGATTCTCTTCATGGCTCACTTTAGACTCCTAGTGGAGGAAACGTGGTATTTTCTCCTCTTATCCTAAATGTTCTCAGGTTGCGACCCTTGTTTCTCTCCATTTAAATTCTATCAATGGTGCAAATGTAAAAAAATCAATCATGTGTAAGTGTTATGTCTATAACACTGTCTATAACACATCTTCTATATCCCATCAGTATTTTTTATTCCTCTAGGTCACCACGGAATCTAATGGAGTGTCTCACACCTGCGTGATTACACAAAAAGAGGTGCATCATGGGAGAAAGGATGAGATGCCAGCAGCAGCAGCAGCAGCAGAGAGGCTCCAGGTGAATTGTTGACACCCCTTATTTAGGAATTCCACTCCAATGGTAAACCAGTGACCTATTCCACAAACCACACACAGCCTCAGCTATCGTTGATGGCTAAATAAATAAATAAAATTAAATAATTGTCTGCATGATTAGATTAGATTCAACTTTATTGTCATTACACAAGTACAGTAAATGCAGTTTACACAAACGCAGTGTGCAGGATATATACAATGGTTAGTGTGCAGGATCAGAGTGAATACTAAATAAATAAATAAAATTAAATAATTGTCTGCATGATGTCGTGTGATACAGTGTTGTATCTTTCTTATATCTACCATTCCAATGTTTAATAATGACCTAAGATTCAGACAAAAGGTAAAATTAAATAATTAACCCATTTGTGACAAAAGTGTCCATAAAAAAATCAACGGTTTAACATAAGCAATTTAATGGCTTTGTGGCTCAACGTCTTTGGAACCAGTGCCTATAACCTATAGCGTTCATGTTTTTCAAGGTTGATAGGGGAACTAGAATATTGGAGAAAACCCACTGTGGGAGTAAACACAACTTGGAGAGATTTCTTTTTATCCTTGATAATGTCTCACTCTGAGACTATACAGCAAAGCACACAGAATCTTAGGAAGAGTCGTCTCTTCAGACTTACTGTAGCATTTATTTCATTATTCGGTATACATTTTGGTGTACATTTATGACATATTTATTTATCTATATAAGTCCAAAGTGTACCCTGTTTCATATGCATTAGTAGGTTTATGTGCATGTTATACAATATACTATATCTACTGTATGTTGACTGAGGGTTACAAAATCCAAACTGTAGTAAAAAGAATGTTATTGTCCTTGATTGTCCACTAGGGGGGGCAGGAGTGGAGCAGAAGTTAATGAAGCCAGCAGTGCAGCTGAAACTAGCCTTCCCCTAAATAAACAGTTCATAATGGATTAATTTTAACACACTGTGGCAGAGATGACTTATTCCAAACTAATTAATTCTCTGGTTTCATTAGGGCTTCAACTTTATTTCATTTAAATTGTGTTCCACAGTGTCAGTCATCTGAGAGTGGACAGCTTACCAAAGACTACTTTACAGTGTAACAGTGATGATGATTTAAGAAACAATGCCCCCACAGCAGTTTATTTTTATTTTTATTATTTCCATGTAGTAGGACAGAGACTGAAATGAGAAACACAATCAAAGTGTGTGAGATGTACAAATGCGGTGGGCCCTGTGTTTACCTGGATGCTGTTTGTCAGTAAAAGCCATTGGGTCAGATAATTGAGTAAAAGGAGACAGATGGCGCTAGCATTTACTGCTGATTACATGAAGGTTATAAACTGCCTTTCAGTAGGTCCAGCCCTATTAAACTGCCAGAGCCTGAATCTTCTGGGGGCACACCTACTCTGGCCAATGTGCAGGTTTAACTACTACACAATACAGCCAGTAATATTTAAACAGGTTTCATCTGTCTACAAACTCCACTGCGTGCATGACCTCACTGGAGCTGTACTATAGGACCTATAATGCGTGCCTGATCTGGTGGTCACATCACTGGAGTTGGTATTCTGAAGCTGTGGATATAATGCTGTCAGTCAAAGTGTAATAGTCCATATGAGAGGCCTCCAGGCCAAAGCAGAATTGCACAGAGTAGCAATATGTGCACAGCGCAGAAATATAAATAGTATTTGCTGATGTGGGGTAGTGTGCAGTGTTACAAAATGACTCAAGGACACTAGAGATGCAAGGGTTTCTGCAAATCTGCTGGACAATGCAAAATCCATTATTGTAACAAAAAGTTTTCTTAAGTCTTCATAGCCTTGTGGTGAGGAATAAATGGTAAGACACAGATATTGTCTACATCACTACACTTTTTAAAAATAAAATCTTTGGTAAGGTCATGTTTAGTCCTTCAGTGGCATCTGGGGACAACGTTTCAATTTGCAGTTTCATAGTTTAAAATGTGTTTTTTTTTTTTGGATACATAAATGCTAAGTGTAATGTTTTGACATTTGTTTATGGTTTTGAAAAGTTTAGTGTTATGTTTTCCTTTTGGTTCAAGTGTATACTAGAACATTTTACATAATGCACCTTTAATTGTATAGTTTAATATATTTTTCCATTTCAATTTTGACATGAAGCACTTTGTATACTGCCTTTAGCCTGTGAAATTTACACATGCTCGTACAGGACAGCCCTAAGATGAATTACACACTAACTGAATGTTTTAAAGTTCAGATGTGCGACGTGTTAGATTTATTTGTATGGCAGACACGGTTCGTTCTGCTCGGCATTCTGCTGCTCACCGTTCATTTACATTAGTCTGGTGTATCAGCTTTCTTCTGAACTGGTGTTGTGAACAGTGTTTACTGATCACACTGATGTATTTGTCTAGTAACTCCACTCGACAGACAATCAATATTCCAATTACAGGTAGATTTCCATTGGTGCACAGTAGAATAGCGAGCGTCAGTCAATAACTTTGTATGAATGAATGATTGTGGGCATATGGACAGAGATGTGTTTGATGATGTGTGAGAACATAATTTATTGCTTTCTGACGCCATTCAGTCAAGTCCGACATGCTTTATTTTTGACTGATGAAATAATAAATTATATGTTTAAATGAAAGAAATCTGGCCCCACATTTTTGCCTTTACTTAACAAATATTTATGTCTTAAAGAAGTTTCTATGCAGACTGACCTAAGATACAAATGAACTGAACTCTTTGAGCGTATCAATGTTTTCAAGTTTTAGCTAATGTATTTTTTTATATTTACACAATATACATATACTTCTAACACATTATAACTCTTTTTTTAAAAGATCGTAATTTTATGTCCCTCTTTTTATAATAACAGGACACTATTGTGCAATATGCTTTATGTAATAGATAATTCAATACTCTTAGATTAGCATAACATCCATCTTCTTCCGCTTATCCGGAGCCGGGTCGTGGGGAAAGCAGTCTAAGCAGAGACGCCCAGACTTCCCTCTCCCCAGACACTTCCTCCAGCTCTTCCGGGGGGATACTGAGGCGTTCCCAGGCCAGCCGAGAGACATAGTCCCTCCAGCGTGTCCTAGGTCTTCCCCGGGGTCTCCTCCCGGTGGGACATGCCCGAAACACCTCCCTAGGGAGGCGTCCAGGAGGCATCCGAAACAGATGCCCAAGCCACCTCAGCTGGCTCCTCTCGATGTGGAGGAGCAGTGGCTCTACTTTGAACTCCTCCCGAGTGACCGAGCTCCTCACCTTATCTCTAAGTGAGCGCCCCGCCACCCTGCGGAGAAAACCCTGGATTTTGTTCTTTCGGTCATGACCCTAAGCTCATGACCGTAGGTGAGAGTAGGAACATAGATTGATCGGTAAATTGAGAGCTTTGCCTTACAGCTCAGCTCCTTCTTCACCACAACAGACCGGTACATCGACCGCATCACTGCAGAAGCTGCACCGATCCGTCTGTCAATCTCACGCTCCCTCCCTCCCTCACTCGTGAACAAGGTGTGACCCCAAGATACTTGAACTCCTCCACTTGAGGCAGGATCTCTCCACCAACCTGAAGGAGACAAGCCACCCTTTTCCGACTGAGAACCATGGTCTCAGACTTGGAGGTACTGATCCTCATCCCAGCCGCTTCACACTCGGCTGCAAACCGTTCCAGTGCACACTAATTGCATAACATTACTACATTATATCCATTATGCATTTATATTTATGACAGTTATTGACATCTTAGTGTTGTTCAATTCCCCATCATGAGTTATTGTATTTGTGTAATAAATAATACATTTGCATATTGTCTTATGTAAATAAAATGTTATGGTTTCACTAATTGACTTCCTCACTAATGCAAATGTATAAAAGTAAAGTAGTTGTTTTTATATTGGTTTTATAAAAATGTATATTAGTTCTATCTCTGCCCTTGTGGTGCTTTCTGTCACTGTCTCTGACCTCTGTCTCTGAATCTGTGCATATAACTCAGCTTTACTGCACAAGTAAGTAAAGTGAGCCAAACAGCCAAGAGGAGAGCGTAAAGTATCCTGCATAAGCATTATTAGGACCTGTTCTAAATGCTCTTGTCCAAATGTGCACTCCCCACACTTCCCTGACCTAACAGTGCAATTCTAATGCTCCCTGATCCCCAGTCCTCCAGCATTCACAAGCATTAAAATCCCATCTTGCTTAGCTAGGTGCATCAGACACTGATGGAGACTGACTGTGGCCATTTGCTTTGTATTAGTCTGTTTATTTCCTGCAGCTCAGCCACTCTCACAGTCAGCACTCATTCATGACCCTTTGAATCATCCCTAGATCAAGTGTTGAGGCTGTATCTCCTCATCTTCCTCCCCAGGATCAGATAGGGCCAACAGTAATGCTGATTAGCAGAGTGTGAAGCAAAGTGTGCAAACATCCAGGGGACACTCCTCGTGAATAAATATTTGTTGAGCCAGTGTGAGCTGTCTTCTACACACATGCTGCCGAGAGGCTGCTCCTAATGTGTTGGAATCTACTTTTATACAATACTTGGTTTATTGTGGAACATGCTCACACACTTTACTGCTTGGCTTACTGGTGCATATTCCTTATGCTCTGCTCATCTATAAATAATAAGGCGGCCAAGAAGATATACAGTGGATTCACTGTACTATTGTATCTCTCTTTGAATGCAAATTTAAATGGAAAATCACATTCAAATGGCTTATGAGGCTATGTTTAGTCTGGCTTGGCTTTTCATCTTTAACAAAGCATTGCAATTTCCTTTTAAAAGGATCAAAGACACCGTGTGCTGCATACATGTGGGCGGGTCAACATTGTCTGTGCAGGGCTGTGATTGGCCCGCTGTTCTGACACTCACACAGCCCACTCTCATTGACTTCCTCTGTCCTCCTTTCCTGGTGCAGCCGGGGAGGAGGGAGGGAATGGATCTTTGCTGTGTATTTGCCGAAGCTCTTTCAGCCTGCTCCTTACCACCTGTCCTTGACTTCCTCAGAGCACAAACAAGAAAAGAGGAATCTACCGCTCACTCCACGCTGGGCTGCCTTTGTGTCGAGCTTAATGGTTTTTTGTGTTGTTGTTTTTTTTATCTCCCTTCCTGTGTTGCTCTACCTGTAGTGCTTGAAGTGAAGTGGTGAAGAGGAGTGTTTGTGGTCAGATACTGTGGGAGCACTGATGGGAGCCGGTGGTTGTGTTTGGGACTGGGGATGCTGAACGGTGGGAGGGAGGGCTTGTTTGAGCTGGGACAGCAGCTCCAGCAGCAGGGGGAGTACCAGGCTGCCCTCCACTGCTTCCTTAGCTGCCTGTTGGGACTGACCCATGTGCAGAGCTTCACCTCCCTGCCCAACTGCCTCCACCAGGTGAGAGGGATCCACACAACTTCACACACAGATGCTCCTTGTTCTTCTGTGGGACAAAAATCATTGGTGTACGCCATATTAACATATTTTAAAATATGTTTTGCATTTAAATAATTCAACTTTATCTGCACATAGTAGTACAATACATACAGTCAGCCTTTTACTAACCCCAATGTCAACCAAAGTAGGACACTCCATCATATACCCTGCGTTGACAGTAAAGCCATTTCTTTCCCAGTAGGACTCATAGTAGTAGACGTGCCGTTAAATGGAGCACAGAATGCTGCACACATAGTAACAAGTTCTCTTTGTGTGTTGTGCTAGGCTATGTCATGGAACTATAAAGTCTGGCCAATATCTTTGCAGATTGTTTATAAGGAACATAAGCAATGTCAAAGCACACATGAACCAGTTGTCATCCAGTCAAAGGAGCTGCTAGGAGAGCACAATTATGTGATTTGACAGCTTGTGACATGACATACAACTGGAAATGTAGTAAATACTATTTGTTACTATTTTACAGCAAAGTGTTATTGTTTTATTTGAAGCCATAGTAAATACTGTATATACTTAACCGTGCTGTTTCTTGTGCCTTACAGATTGCAGAGCTCTTCATCACCGAAAAGAACTGTATCCTATACTCACAAAAAGCTCCCAACATTTTCACTGTTCACACTAGCATGCCTGCGAACGTTGTGTCTGGGATGAGAAAGGAGTGCCAGTGGAGGCGGCCATGGCTAATTCTGGCACAATGGTGGATGCAGAGCTTTTATAAAAGGCAGTGTAAATGAGGGTTGAGTGGATGTCTTTGGGGGGGCTTCATAATAACTCATTTGTCCCAGAATGCCACGCATTTTTGTGTGTAGCTCGGACTGGGTGTGTGTCTCTTAAGAGGATTTGTAGGCTCTTATCTCTGGACAACAGAGTTGGAGCACACTAATTAACCTGTATCTGTACCGACCTGCCCGTGCACCCCCACATACACTGCTTCTATAAACTTTAGTGCTATAGCACATGGAGATAATAGAGTAGGATTAGATTTCAGGATGTATTACCTCTGGGCTCTTCTGCCTGTTACCGAGACAGTCCAACACTTTACTTGGCAGCTCAGGTTATCTACCTCAGCAAAGTTCCACGCCTCACTGTCATTTTCCAAAACAGGTCGGTTTGCTCGATTGCCATCACAAGATCGCTCTCAATGAAAAGGCTTCTACTTAAGAGGGTCATGTGCTGTGACAAATGGCAGATTACATAACATCATCAACAGTGAAGGTGTCTGGTGTTGCTAATAAATTCAAACTTTATGCAGCGCAGAATCCATAGTTCTGTATGAATAGTTGATTTGTATTGATGTTGAATATGGTTAATGTTATACTTTGAGAGAATTTAATTAGACTTCACCCTTTGTTCAGTATTAGCTACTGCTATTAGTCAGTACTTCTTCAGTTCAGAAAAGCAGACAGGACGACCAACTCAGGAGCAATTACTACATGTAACATCATTGTCTGGTTTACACAAATAATTAGTCCGGTCTCTGTATATTCCACTTGGAGTTTTACCAGCCAGTGCAAAATACACAAAATAATCTGCTCATGGATGCAGTTGGATAGACACAATGAATTAGAAACACAAAGCTTGACATAAAGCTCACCCCGTCTTGGATAAAACATTTACGGTTGGTCTGATGTGATTTCTACCTGGTGGAAATGGCTGGCTTGGCTAGTGGCACCTAAAATGTCTGGGAAAATTATATCAGTTAAACTGTGTATTACATGATTAGCATATGTATGTAAGAGTCACATTAGAGGTCAGGTTATATTTATTTCTAAAGAACACATACAGTAAAAGCTGCAGAGGTCGACCCAAATGCTTTACAGTCAATAAGGAATAAACAAAACAAAAATACATCACACATTTATTAGTCTGAAGGTGAATGGGTTAATCTTAATCTTAATTCTAATGAATAGAATTGTGTCAATCAGTATGTCTCAAATGTCACCCTAATGACTGTGGAAGAGAATTTGTTCCCTGTCGCAAATTAAAGGGGAACAAACAACAATGGGCAAACTATCCTACATAGCCCTTAACCTAAAAAAAATACCAAGCTGCCTTTTTTTTTTAAATAGGCTGTTTTCTTTTATGTTACAATTTCCCACAACGTGTTCCCAAGAATAGCTCTTCTCACAAGCATGATCATCAAGCATAGCAGTCACACTGGTCCTCGGGGGATGGAGGTGAAAGGTCAGCAAATCCAAATCTAGGTCAAACACAATGTGGAAAACAGTTCCAGTCCTTAAACCCACGTCGGCCTCTGTGCCTCTAACCAAACCCATGACTGTACACATGACATATTCAAAGTGTGTGGATTTGTTCTGCTGTTCTGGCACTCTTCCAGAAAAATATATTAGGTGCAGCTGATAGTAGCAGTGCCATGACCGCTTAAGGCTTGATGTATTGTTATCAGAGCTGGCAGCTTTAAAAATGACCTTTGTTCAAAAGCCAGGAGCTCTTTTGGCTGCGGAGTGTTTACTGATACACGTTTCGTAGAATTATATAGACCCTGACAGTTTTGTTTGACTTTCACTGTTAATAGAAGTAGATCGAAACAGAACTACACACTACGTTAAAAGCCGGATCAGAAGGTTTGTACTGTAGTATTGAAATCATACATGATCAGTAATTCCAGTCATGATCTTTAAATTCCCACAGTTTGTGCTTTTCTAAATGTGGTTATTCTAGGGCGAGCTAATGTATGTTTGTATATTCACTGAAGGTACCGCTGCTTAGTTCCTGTCGAGTCTGAGGGCTTGGGTAGGAAGTTATGTGTTTAGATATGGACCCCATTCCCAGAGAGAGAGAGAGAGAGATCTGTGGCGATGCTCCTGCTGTGTTGTTTTGGTCCTGCTGAGTTATAAATAGCTGACTAAAGTAGAGCTCTGACCTTTGTCCCCCCCGCAACCCCACCCCATACTCCAGATGGTACACACCTTATACTCTGTCGCCAGGTTGGCTACCAGTACTAAAGACTCAGCACTTTGTACTCATGCTCTCATAATGTAAAATGTGTCACATATTGTTCCCTATAATTATCTCTGTACGCTCAGTTATTCACAAGCTTTAATGTCTAGTAAATTCAAACTGACTGAAGCTACGTAAAGTGTTCTCTTTTTCATCTCCATATGTAGTATGGATGGTCTGTACTTTTATTTCTTGGTAGATATTTGGCAGGTCTTCCTTGAACAATGAATGTATTCTCCCGGTGACATAATAAAGAAAACCAGCTGCTGCTCTATCCACTAAAATCTGAGGCCTATTGTCTATCAGTTCTAAGTTTAGTTGTAAATATACAGGTTTAGGCAGGGTATAATAAGTAAGTATGCAGCTGCGGGGGTGAGGTGAGGATGAGTTTGGAGCATTTTGTCCATGAGATGCAATGTTAAGTAGGACATTTTGTTTGGTTGCTTGTGTTTATTTTAAGCAGCGTTTCTCCCGTTGCTCTTTAAATTCACCTGACAAGCTTCAGTGGTGTCATTTTACTCTGACTCTCACCGCACAATACATTTGGGGCTCTATTTTTAGGACGCTTTTAATAGGGATTCTTTTCATGGCAACAGAGCTAGTATTCAGAGCGAAAGGAAGAGAAATTTGAGATTCAAAAAGATTCAAATGCACAAAAACAATGGCATAAGGCAGAAAGCTGGTAATCTTTTTCTCAATCTGCTGTGATTTGCACCAGGGATTAGCACATGGGTATATTTGAGAAGTAGAAGGGGAGGAGGGAAAAAAGGAAAACAGGGGCTGTTTTTAAGTTTCACAACTGTTTAATCCTGTTGACAACCGAGACTCATCCTTCACTCATATAAACAGATGAGAAGGCCCTGCAGTTCATTCAGGCAGAGAAGATGTTCTACGAGGTGGCTCTGATCGAACTCACTGCTCTACACCGCACCGCAGGCAAGTCCAGCAATGTCTGGGAATGTCAATGGGCTTTTTATGTGTTCAAATGAAGTGCTGAGGCTTATTTTAACCAAAGTCTTAAATAATAGAAGTAGTTAGGGCTAATATATTCAATTTCTTTACCATTTATTTATAAACATGTATCCATGCTTTAACCAGTTACCAGTGACTATAGTCTCCAAATTAAAAAGGGCCTCATGAGTAAATAGAAACCATGTAACCACCCACAGTCCTAGTTCAGGTATGCAGCGTTGCCAGGATTGTGGAAAGCTTATTCCTCTTGTGCTTATTCATGGCCTAGTTTTGAAAAGCTTTACAAGTGTTGTCTTTTGTCAAATTGGACCACAGCAGCATAAGGTGTGTTTGTGAAGCAGGTTTGGTGTATATTAGCTCATTAGACTAATATAAAAGGACATCCCATTCTAGCCTGGTCCAGATCTCAGTTTAGCACGTTGCCGGAGGAGCTGTAAGTGGGCATCCACACATGGGGGTCATTCATCATGGCTGCAGAGGTCCATCTAGACGTCTGCCTCCTTGTGTGTGTGTGTGTGTGTGTGTGTGTGTGTGTGTGTGTGTGTGTGTGTGTGTGTGTGTGTGTGTGTGTGTGTGTGTGTGTGTGTGTGTGTGTGTGTGTGTGTGTGTGTGTGCACGCGCTGAGGCAGCAGACCGGGCACAGCACAAGACAAATGGCTGTGCTTTGCACTATCTCATTAGGAAGTGTGTGTCACTGTGGAATACTGAGGGCCTGATTCAGCACTCACTTGGATTGAATGGTAGACCCGGGCCAGAGCTGGCACCAGTGCAGCATACAACCCTCACTTTGTCTTTCTGTTGGCATTGTGTATTTTACACCTCAAGTGTCATCTTGTGGTTAATGTAAGCAAATAGTAGCCTTTCCCTCTTATGCTGCACTGTATTTGCACTTGCAGCTTTGGCAAACCAAAACTCGTTTCCATTCCTGAGTGTACAGCGTGAATGGCTCCGTGTGGATTAATTGTATGTTTGCGGTATGTCACTGTGGGCTCGTGTTGGTCTCGGTGTTGCAGTAGGTGTGGTCAGTGTGTTGTTTGACTCCCTCTCTCCCTTGCTCTTATCTGTGCGCTCTTGTCTCCCGTCCTCAGTTGGATTCACTCTGCCATCCAGGCGACAGTCCACATAGGCGTTCTTTCACTGTTGAGCAGCAGAGGGTTCAGGGAGTAAGGAGGTCTTTCTAGTGGTGAGGTGCTGACGGTGCTCCCATGCCGTGTGTCTGTATCACAGGGCCGCAGGAGGAAGCGAAGCTGGGCTCCGCGGGATGGACAGATCCAGAGGAGTTGTCAGAGCAGGCCTCCCAGGCGCAGCACTTGGAGCGGCTGGCCCAGCTCTGCATCATGAGCAAACAGTAGGTAAACCTGTGAAGTGCAGGGGTAATGCTGTGTCATGTATGGCTTATCACCAGAGGGTTTGTAGACCATTTAAATATATGTAACAGCTTTATTACCTGTGTATACGGAAGTTATATGTGGGATATTTATGAATTAATTTGTTTGAGATTGGACATTTTATTGTTGTACAGTAGGCCACTAACATTTCAAAATGCCAACTGAATAACCATTAGACTTGACTGTAAAAATTTATCTCATGGGTGACATTGTCACCTCATCTTAAAAAATCTTTAACTGGTAAATCAGCAATTTTCCATTCATTGACTACACGAGCAATTGATTTTTTAATAGTCCAACTGACAACTCATTGTTTGGGAAACATTATGATACAGCAGTCGAAGTGAAAAACTGTAGAAGAACTGTTCACACTTAGTTGTATTAAGCAAACAATATATTTGCTCCTGTTATCAGTCATGTCTGACGCAAGAGGTCTGCATGAACTTCAGATAACTCTATTTATCAAATACAAACCTTGGCTTGCTGAGATAGAGTTACTTCACTTCTAGTAAAACTGCAAGCTACATTGTGCTATGGCTTGTTTTCTATGCTTTGTATCATGTGTTATGCTTAAAATAACTCAGTGCTGCTCAGGAGAAAAAAAAGTTCTGGTTTACAGACAAATAATTCCTTCACTTGCACGTACACACATTCCCTTCAACAGAGTGGAAATTCTCTGAACTAGATAAAGTTAATGCGGTTTGCCAGCGTTGAATTTCCCTTCAGAAAAAGCGATACCACTCTCTACATAAGTGTCACAGGAGGAACTGGATCTAAACTAGATCTGGGGTCTCCTGTTGCACAACCACTTTGTTAGGCCGCACCGCGCATCCATTCCTGTGCCTCTGTTGTCATTGTTGGGATTGGGCCTTTTAACCTGATTGCTGGAGAGAGTGACAGAGGGCGACAGAGGGTGGAAGGCCTTTTGCTTCAGGGCTGGTCACCATGCTTCATTAAATCAAGCAGCATGGAGCAGTTAAACTTTGATAAGAGCCTACTGATTGGTCATGTACTGTACTGAGAAGATTTGCTTTCAGGAACAATAAGGACAGGCATTTGATCAGCCTTTGGGAATTTTAGGAGTTTTTTTTTCACTTTACTTAGCCTCAGACACAGTATAGAGAAAAGTTGGACAGCTCCATCCATGTGTCACGTGCTCTCTATTTGGCCTAAATGAAAGTGATCTGTCATGGGCTTTTTGTGATGCATTGTTTCTCCGATTGGTTGTATTTGTTTGCCCCCAAAATGAGTCTCTCCTCTTGAGTGGGAGGGCAGTATCCTTCCAGAATGTTGTAGGAAGTCCTTTGGGGCTGCACCAAAGCCATTTCTGTCTTCACTGATCAGATGTCCCCAGAGGAGAACCCTTTTAAGCAGTGCAAACCGACACCTGGCTACTGGCTTTTACTAATTAAAGGAAAGTGTGGCTTTGGAACAACAAAGCCGACATCTGTCACACTTAACGCTACATCCATAGGCGCACGTGAGGCTGTGATCAATGTCCTTGGCTGCCTTTCCGGGCCAGATTTTAGCAGAGCAGCTGGCGCATCCTCAGCGTTCCACATCAGTTTCACCTAGCTTAGCACTCACATGAGGAGTAGTTAAAGGGCAGCGGCCTGTAAACCAACCTGTGAGAGCCATGGCTTCTGTAATTCACCCTGGACGGCACTCTGGGGCGGTAGCAGAAGGGGCTGGCAGAGATAGAACCTTTCCACTGGTTCTGTAAGGCACCTGAATGCCAGCAGCCCACAGGCCGCTACCCACATCTAATCACAGCACATGCCTGTTTAGTTTTGTCATGCTGCTGTTGTCCAAACAGTGAAACAGATACGCTCATCTGACAATGCAGCAATAGAGGCATTGTAATGGAGAAGCCCTATTATGTGTTTAAAGAGAGGGGATTAAAGGCATCAAGGGAAAGCACAGACAACTAATTAATTCCTTATTGCCTTTTTGCTACAGAATGAGAGCTGATAGATTTCCTGTTCTCTTTTTCTTCTAGACCACATCTTGCTCTCGAATACAGCGGTAAGGTGTGTATAAACTTTCCTCCTCACAGTCTTTGCTAAGCTGTAAATACTGTTATCAGTGGCGGATACAGAACGTCATTAATGGGTGGGCCTGGTGAATATACGGTGGGGCCGTATATCAGGTATACCGTATACTATCTGCACACATTACAATTGGATAGCTCAGTTGGTTAGCAGTTGGCTTTACATTTTGCGTACCCGGGTTCGAATCTACCTTGGGACAGTAGCCTATGTAATTTAGTTGTTTTCCACGTTTTTGTAATTTATTGATCATGGCATGCTGTCTTATATTTTCCAGTTTTCAGCTCAGTAACCTCAGTTTTGCATTTAAGGCTAGCCTTAATTTAAACCCCATTTGGCTGCTGCATTCCCAGTGTTAGCAAACGCTAACGCTAAGTCTGTTAACATGAATATTGCAAGCCTCCAAGCACAGACGTCTCACTTTAAGTCCTACCTGTTGCTTTTTACTATCCACTTGTTTATCAGCTGTCCCATAGATTGACACCATCTCCTGCCATCTCCTTTTCCCTCTTTCTTTATTTTTTTTGTTTTATCCATCTTTTAAAGACAACTGTGTGCATACTGTGACAACTAACACATAACGTTACCTGCTCTCACGGCGCCCCCGCCGGCCACGCCCACTCGTGATATTATATTAATTCTATTTATGGAATCTAATGAGGGCGTCTATTGAAGCCTGTTAGTCCTATAAAATGTTATAGTATTGAGGAAATACTGATACTGCTGCATACCCCCTTTTTGCGCCACTGGGTGCAGTGCAGAGATCGTTTCTGCACCGAGTCTATTTCTGATGTGCTGCACGCGCTGAATTAAGATGTTTTTATTAATCTGATTGGGTGGGCCACCAGTCAATCTGGGTGGGCACGTGCCCACCCAGGCCCACCCGTAAATCCGCGCCTGACTGTTATGTGTAAAATTTTCATTATGCTTCTTTTAGGCCACTAAAATTCACCAGAAGGCTTTTGGGAACGACCATCCTATAACCGCAAGAAGCCTTGAGCTGATGGCCACAGTCTACGCTGAGATTGGCAAAACTGAGTATTCAGGTGAGCATGGCCCGGCATGAATGAAAAACTAGAAAATATGGATGCGTATCAATATTCATGCTAAAAATGTAATAAATAAAAGCTCAGAAAGTAATCATGTATTGCAGAATTTAAATAATAATGGATTGGGTATATAGTGCTTTTCAAGGCTCTCAAAGCACTGACTCATTCAGCCATGGCAGCCATTTTGCGCCTACAGACCTTTGACATAGACACTGGAGGCAAAGTGGGTTAAGTGTCTTGCCCAAGGACACAAAGACAGTATGAACTGTGGGGAGAGCGGGAATCGAACCACAACCGCTCTACCACTGAGCCCCAACATGCATGAGGCTGGGAAATAAGATAAAAGCAGGCTTGAATACAATGTTTATTCTGGGTTTACACTATGTCGTATACAGACTGCGCACAAAGTTCACACCCATATTTCCCCTCACGTGTTTGGGTGACAGTGCTACCTCTTGGCCTTGACCACATTGTTTTGTATACAGAGGAATCCCTTGTGACCTACTGTAAGATCATGTATTTACAGCTCGTGCTCCTATATCAAACTGGGTCACCAACTTGTACAGTGTATGTTGTACACAGTAAATACATACAGTATGTAGCAGGGGTCCCCAAACTGCGGCCAAATAAATCGCCCGCCCACATTTGACCCGGCCCCTGAGCACCTATATATTTTCTGAGTTATTTTATTCTGTGAAGAACCCAGAGAGGGTTATTTGATCTCAGAAAGGGTTATTAATATTTGGATATGTATGGTGCGCTGGAGTGTCAGCGTGTTTTCTGGAAAACAATAAATTATTACATTTAGGGACCTCCGCGATTATCACACTTTTTCTGTTAGAAACTGACCCTGGCCCCTATCAGAGAAGGGAAAAGTTATGTGGCCCTCACTGGAAAAAGTTTGGGGACCCCTGGTATGTAGGAACAGCTCAGGGGGCAGAGTAGGTTGTGTGATAACTTGGTTGGCAGTTCAATACCAGGTCATTGTGTTCACATTGTGGAAGTCTCCTGGGCAGAACAGTGACGCTGGTGAATGAATGGGGAGAAGTGGATACTTGGTGTAAAGCACTTTGAGTGCAAGTGTTGTCAGAAAAGAGCTGGGCATGTCTCCAGTGCAGTTGTGTATTATCTATAAATATAATACTATTGTTTACAAGGTTATAGCAATGAAACTTTTAAGTTAATAGAAACATTTGCTTATTATGGATATTAATGTTTTTATTTGCACCAAGAATTTTTCTTTTTTTCATTATTTTATTTATTAATATAATGTACTTTTTAGCTTATCGAACTTGTTTTTTATTACTTTGTGCATATCTCTCTAGTGTCAGAAATAACAAAAAAGTTGTTTTTTTATCAGAATCTATCCTGTAATATAATAATATGATTTCCTGAAGTAATAAGCAGAATCCTTTGTAAAGGTTTAGTATTTTGTCACATGTTGTTGTATAAGGGGAACCAGCTGAGCTCCTCCTGTCTTGTAAATGACAGACCCAGCTCTTAACTCGGCTCTAACATTTGCATGTTTACATTTGCAACTTTGTTTGTTGAAGCTAATATCACTGTCTGCCTTGGGAGCAGACTCCAGACTCCAGACTTTCCACTCAAGCATGGTTCTCTCTTTAGACTCTCTGGGCCAGTGCGTGTCTGCGCTGTCCAAACGCTTCACTGCTGCTGAGTCTATCAGGGACACCGTCAACTGTCTTCCACGTTACCACCACGACAAACACTTCGAGGTTCGCCACAGAAAAGACCACCAACAACAGCAAGAGGAGGACACGGCTAAGTCTAAGGTAGAAATAACAATACTTCAGTTGGTTTGCATTTTGCTTTTTTTTTCCAAAGATTGACACCTCCAGGGATTTTGTTACAAGCATGTTTGTTTCTCATATAGGTAACATATGGCAAGGTCCCCACTTCTATTTTAAAAAGGCCATGTCCCAGCTATGGGTCAGACACAGAACTTACCAACCGACGAAAAGGCGAGCGAAGAGTTCGATTCAGGGAGCCAGAGACCACAGTACATGGTAAGAACACTTTTCAAAAAACAAAAATACAACCTGCCTGTGTAGTTTTTAGGTACAAAGTTCACATGCTCCCCACACTGCCAATCTGATTTAGAGGCCATCCATTCTGTGTTTACTATGACATAAGAACAGATAGCTTTGTACAAACATGGTGTTGTTGTTTTTCTGGGACCATCAACTTGTTGTGGAAGAGGATTGTATGTCTTTCACTCACATTAAAACAAGCTGCTTTGTAAACAATTGTTCTTCTGGGATTCTGGAGTATTAAAAAATAATGTAATGCCAAAAGACATCCAAACATTGACAAGTGATTTACTCTACAAAATTAATTATGCATGCAAATGAGGCGCGCTGGAGTCTGTTTCAGTGAGATAGTGCAGCGTATGAGAGTTAGCAGCTGCTGTACATCACAGAGGCCTGGCTCTTGTTGACTCACTGGCCTCTTTTCTGTCGGCTTCACAGACATTCCTTACTGTGACACTTTAGGTGGTAAGTCTGACTAAAAGTGTTCCCAATCACAGTGTGCATGAGCAAAAAGGGCACTTGTTATCAAGAGCGGGAATTATGTGTGTGTGGGGGTGGGGGGCAGAAAAGAGAATTGGTTTGTCACTTTTAATTGCTTTACATGTGTTGCCTGCTGTAACATTTCCCTGTCTGAAACAGCACAGTTGTGTGGCTTGTTTACAGTCACGTCATTAAAAACTGTGCATGTGTCTATTCAAATTCAAAGCACTCATTTACAAAACAAATTTCTCTGAAGCTCTCTTGTTTTTATGTCTCGTGTGCAGCCTATGAGACGACACCATCCCGTCCACACTTGGCCTTGTTCACTTGCCTCTTCCTACTGATGTCACTGCTGGGAGTGGCCATGTACTGCACGGACCGCCGGCGCCCGCAGCGAATGTGCGAGGAGCTGGAGGCGTCGTTGGCTGTTTACCTTCTGCACATGAAGCAACTGTTGTGGGGCTGCTGGATATGGCTTACCATGCAATGACAATGACTGGGACCAAACACAGGGGGAGCAATGGAGCCTCCTCGATATTTTCACACCTCTGCTATCTCTGAAGGTGCCCAGGCATCTTTACACCTCAGCCATATACGACGAGGCCTCTGTTCGCTGAGTGTGGTGCTGGACCGCACTCGCAGTGGAGAAGGGAAAACTTAGAATTCCAGAAATATGTAGCTTCTGTGTCTTGTATGTATATAAGTACCAAGGTAGTGGGAATACCACTCCATTTGCACATGTGCAATGCTCACATATACTCACAAAATCCCATCTGAGTTACACTTTCTGTCTCGTCTCTTATGTGAGTAAATGTTTTTATGGAATGCAGATAATTATTTTGATTCCTGTACCTCAGATATTACACAGAACTGAATGTGTATCTGTGGTTCAATATACTAAGGACTAACACACTATTAAGCCTTGTACCTACACATAATTGAATGTAGGGAAGTCAGGAAACAGCCCTGACTGGCACTTACACTAGTGTTACAGAAAGTGCACAAAACCTTGATCTATCAGAAAGTAAGATTTCAGTGTGTCACCTCGTAGTACTATGTTTTCAGATGGTCTCTGTTCCAGATAAGGGTGAATTTGCTGCATAATACTCGATCATCAAAGATAATATACTCAAGCGAATGAACGCTCATGCTTTTGACAGTGTTTGTCTTTAACTGCTTGTATTGCACAGAATAGCCATCCTTCTATGTCTTTTATTCTTATAATCTTATCTGCTTCTAAACAAAAATTTAAATTTAATTTTCTTTTCTTTTTTTTTTTACCTTTTTGTTACCTGGTATTTTTCAATTTTTACAAAGAATGATCAGGTTTTTGTGATGTCAAGTGATCATCAACTTCTGTGAAATTCTACGGATGCTTGTGGACTAACATTACTTGTATACTGCTCACATGAAGTTTATTGTTACTGCTATGAGGCCAAAAACAAATACATGAGAACCACTTCCCTTTATCTAACAAAGCAAATGCAATTTTTAACAGCCAAACCATTGTACTGATGGATTTGGGATCAACGTGCACAGTGATACACACACCTGTCATTATGAGCAATAACACACACAGTAGTTCCAGTTTATCCTTTATATTTATTTTATATATATATATATATATATATATATATATATATATGTATGTATATTATTTCTTCAGGGAAATCAATGGAACAGTTTGGATATCTGAAGGTCTCATATTTGAATGTCAAAGCAATGTGAAGCTAACATACTGTACGGACAGAAATACTTTTTACTCTGTACTGTCAAGCTAATTTGTCATTAGCAATAAAACATAGTAAACCCATGTCCTTTATATATGCACACTTAAGAGTAGTAACTGCATTTCACATCTGTCCAAACATTTAGGGTCACTTTGAAAGAAGTGCCTTTATGGAAGGTTTTCTCAGTTCTTACGGTTTAATGATTTCCTTGTTTTGAATAAAAGTGTCATTGCCTATCAAAGCCAAGCAGATAACTTACTTTTTCTTGTAAATTCTGTCAACATTAACAATGTGATAAAAAAAAACAGATGCATGCATGTCTATTGTGCGACTGTTCACAGTTCTAAGAAATATTGGTTTAAAGCTTATTAATCCTGTTACTATATGGCACAATATAGGATTTAATTTGCAAATTGCTAAAAGCATTTTTAGATGTGCTGCTGATACTTGCACATCATTCTGAATTATAATTTGTCATCTTTCTAAAACACCTTTACACCTTGTTGATAAAGGTGTCAATACACTGCCAAAGCACACCTCGTTTTGACTTTGCTGCCGCATGCAAAAAATTCTCACTTCACCAAGACGCAGTGCGCACAGCCTACCTGAATAAAGCCTATTACATTTAATGGCATTAAAAACTAGAAACACCCTAGAATTTGTCATGCATTAGATCCATGCAGAGATTTCACAAAGACAACATAATCCATCAGCCAGTCGCATTAAGCCATTACCAAAAAGAAAAACGTAATATTTGAAATATAATATATGAGTTGACAATAACTTGATTAAACATTTAATTTAAATAATTATAATACTGTGGAAGCTGAAACAATGGCTGTGTCTTTTAGAGGAATGTTTGTCACCACAGGAGATCAATAGACTAATGCAAATATAACAAACCAATGGTAGACTTTGAGGGTAAATCAATCACTTCTAGAGAACAAAGCAAAGTCCTTCTCTCTGTTTGAATCCATTGTCAGATGGAGCTAAAGCCAATTGATTTTGATTGTCTACTTAGGCAAACGGTGTTTCTCATGGCAGGAAAGAAGACGGGATGCTGGAGTGTTTGTGTTTGTGCGGTTTCTGTTGTCTAGATGAGGCCAGTCTTGAGGTCCGAGTTGCGGCGTGAGGAGCGGCTCAGCAGCAGGTCCTTCTCATGGATCAGGCTGTCCAGCAGGTCTTCTTGTCTGTAGTTATGGTAGACCTTGAGGAAGGCTATGACTGCAATGCCCAACCAGGCAAGCCAGGCAGCCCACAGGCCAAACTACATACAAAAGAGAGCATTGGATTTAGGGTGAAAAATATAAAATATGCTGTCATTCAGCATTCAAGGCTTACCTGAGCTATAGCAATCTGATCATAGAAAGCAGAGTTGTCAAGGCCAAGCTCTAGATCAGTGTCCTGCAGGTCTTCACAGCTAAAAGTGTAATTACAAAATTACATGATTCATATCATTACATTCCATAATGGTACATGCTTTTGTTTTAAAGCGAGTGACATCTATATATGCATTTGCAAGTTACTGGTGTGGCAGTCTCAGGAATAAGCTTCATAGAAAAGAATCCTTACATGACACAGTGGTCATTTCATTATAATCAATTAGATCACATTAGGCATTGTTCGATTAGTTGTGTAATTGTATTTACCTGCTGGGCATGGTGCCACTCTCAGTGATAGCATCACACCACAAGTTAAAGCCCACACTGACAATAGTGCTGGACAGGAAGACCGTGAACACCACCAGTGAGCTGATCAGCAGGTTGAGGAAAGCATTGAAGATGGAGCTGTAAGCAACAAATACAGTCATAAGCTATTCTATTTTGTGTAGGACAGCATTTCTGATAACTGACTTTAATAAAATCTTATGTTTGTGTTGTATGGTTCCTGTTGGTTCATAACCTAAACTGCTGTAAATACCGACGCAGGTGCGATTGTCACTAATTAGCACCGTGTTCTCTGCATTTTGAGTCTACATTTTAGTCTTGGAGGATTTTAACGGTTCCCTGTGATATGACACATTACCATTACACACTGAGGTTTAAATTAAATTTTTCCACCAGAATAGAGGAGCTATGGGCGTGGGAGAGGAGACAGGGAGCACATACATTCCGTTTAGATCTGGCTAAAGCCTGTCCTACGGCCTTCGTGCTACAGACTGACATGTGTAGACGGCCACTCACTCATCGTGTCCCTTGCACAAGAAGAAGAGCAGCCTCCACGCCTGAACTGCGGACAAGATGAGGGACGCTATCCCGACAAAAGTGACGAAGCTGCAGGCGGACTCGGGCCCCCACTCCTCAACGATGAAGCGCTGCTTGGACACAGTGATGTTCTCATTCTGCCACATTCCCCGCGTAAATAGAAGACATTTTCCCCCGAAATCCTCCGTGTTTTCTGACAGAGGCACCACGGCAATAAAACCAAATACGAAAGATAAAAAATAAAGGATGCATTGCGCGAAAATTAAATTATCGAGGGCCATTTTTAGTCTCCCTCTTCTCCTCTGCGTCCTGGACTAGCTGCGCCTGCGCAGTGGAGAACGTGGCGAGCGGATGCGCAGCATCCGAGCACTCTGCTGCAGATGAATGAGCTGCCCAGGCCTCAGGGCGCTCCATCTTGTCTCCAGCTCTGTTGCCTACAGCCAGGGTCTGTCTCTTTTAGCGCTACATAATAACTATTCAACCACACATTAGAGCACTTTATTCTCTGCGCACGTTCGGGTAATAATTGATGTATTGTTGCTAGATGACGTAGGAAACGTTCTGTTGTAAGTCACGTGGGCTACAGCCTTAGTTAACCATGAACTCATCTAGAAAACATTAACAGAAAAGGTTTAAGGGTTTGTTACAATAACTACATTGCTGACATCAGACAAACTGTAAGCCATTTATATCGACAATGATAATGATAATATTTATTACTATATCCTTAATAAGTAGACTAATTAGATAACACTGTTCATGAATAAGATGTTGATAATGATTATATAATTATGCTAATATACCAGTGGATCTCATCACATGCAGCTGAACAGCTCTTCCTAATGGCAGTACAAACTGCCTTGTTTCTCTCTGTTAGTTATACACAGTGTGTGATGATATGGATAAATAATTTACAAGGCTTTCTGCATTTCCCATTTACACTGTAATACAGTGTAAACGATCATAAAACACAACTGTGGTGCATCTCATTTGTACACTTTCTTCATTTGTGCACTGTGTATGCATGATGTCCTATTGCTATAGCTGCTTGTAGGTGTTTCTTTTTTCAATATATTTATAAAGAAGCCTGATTAAGAAACACTGTATTTTGCATTTTTGTGTTGGATCACTTCACCTTCTAGTAACAACTCATTTCCATAGCCAGAAGGCCTATATGTTAAGTTTCTGCTACCACTAATGTAAGTAACCAATGTGCTGTCTAGCTCAGAAACAAGAGCTCAAGTGCACATGCAAAATCCCACATCAGTATCATTTTATCCCCAGTAAACGTGCATGATTAAAGCAATATTGCTTTAGATATTTCCGTTTTTACTTAAAAAATGGAAACATGGAATTTCAAACAAAGCTTCAGTGAGCTGAACAGAACATGACGGTATAACCTTAATTTGTACAGGGAGTAGCTGGGAGTAGCTCAGTGGGTAGAGCGGGCGTCTTTCAACCGGAAGGTAGGTGGTTCGATTCCCGCTCTCCCCACAGTACTGTTGTTGTGTCCTTGGGCAAGACACTTAACCCACCTTGCCTCCAGTGACTGTAACACTGGTAATGTAAGTCGCTTTGGAAAAAAGCGTCTGCTAAATGAATAAATGTAAATGAATAAATGTACAGACTGGCGTTTAAGCGCTAAGTGAAAGTGAATTACTCATCTATGGACTAATGTCAACTCAGGTCTTTAGTCAGACACAGTGGGCCCCCCACAAATGAGAGTAATGCTTTGTTTATACATGGTGACAGAGCTTAAAGAAGGGCAGGTAGCTGTCAGGACCATCTGACATGCTTCACTGAGCCCATCTGCTAAACAGGACAAGGTGTTGCTCCCCTTCATAACCACCCAGCCTCTAGTCTATATGGCACATAGGGTCCTCCTCTAGTGGGCGAGGCAATTACTGCACATCCACTACACTGTATCTTTCATGGTACCTTCAAAATGACACTTTTTTTTATAATTAAGACATGTAAAATTCATCCATTCAACACATACATGATGGATAATTAATTAAAGGTTTACTCCGAGTTATTGCACATCAAAAATTATTAATAGCTTTGCAGTTTACTTGGAGTATCTCAAGCCACACAAAGACAAGTATTTATACTGGTGCTTTGCAGACATCAGAGAGTGATTTGTATCTATCACACAAAGTGCAGGATTTTGCATCTCCGCCTGTGCTCATGATTTATAGGTCATTTTGTTGCAGCACTGCACTCAGATTTCCATGATGTTATCAGTTTTCAGATTAAGTTGAATTATTATGGGCGCATGTCTGGTGCACCTATGTGTGTGGTCAAGATCATGGCCTGATTCACAGAATCTCTAGGTACAGTATTTTCCATTTTTGGTTTCTTAAGGGTCAAAGCACAGATATAGTGTTGATAAACTAGACGTTACATGATGCACATGCACACATGAGGCAGCCTAAACCCCACTTTTAAATAATACAACATCTGTGCACCCAGAGAAGACCCAGAGCCCAAGTGTGTCACACTGAAATATGTGTCAAGTTATTCACCCTCCGAACAAGACACAGAGTGAGAGAAGAAGAAGAAAAAGTGGTAGTGGGAGGGCTAGAGGAGGATGCTAAGCCAAATGTAGTCCCTGGGCTCTGTGCAAATATGGGAAACGCCGGGCAGCAGAAAGCGCTGGGAGGTCATCCATTTTTCATGAGATGCAATGGCAGCAAAGCAAACATCCCTTTTGCTAAAGAGAAGGAACCCAGCGAGGAAGCTCAAGAGCACAATCATTCTCAAGGACACTATCTGTGCATTTAATATGCTGTGCACCCTTGTAATGACCACCATAAAACTACTGAAACACATCATGTGATTGGATGTAGCCTATTTTTGTAGATGGTTTTAATTATAAAACATTCACTAATTTATATTTTATGAAAGACTTTTTTTTTTTCAATTTACGACAAAGTCCAGGAAAGGGGAAAGGGATGGGGAGGACCATAGTAAGTAGTGTAACTGTTGATCTAAATTGGAGAGCAATGGAAAAAGTCAATATGCGATATAGTTAATTGCGTGAATGGATTTAATACACTTGTTTCAGTTCTCCCTTCATGGTCTTTTCACTCTTTTGCTTTTCTGCCTGCTTCTCACGGAGAACTTTCCCAAACTGGCCCGACCTGCAGTGTACTCTTTGTCTGCCTGAAACACAGAACAAGACCCAAACAGACACAATTATTAGTGGCTCATATCCTGGGCCTGATGAAATCTCTTGTAGCTATTAATCTTTCCCCAGGGGGTGTAGGAGACTGGGAGCACTGGGCCAGCCACTGATTAAATGCTCCTAATAGAGGCCATTCGTCTCGGCCTGAATCCCAAATGTTACAACAAACTACCTCACTGTCTCCCTCTCCCTGCACAAATATTAGTATTTTCATAGAAAGTCAATAATTATACTGGACAATTTGTAATGTAACAATATAACATACATTTAACTACTTCTAATTAAGCAATTGACAACAGAATGAGAAACACAATTTCAATTTCAATTTCATTAATATTAAATATACGTACTTGTTTTTATTTTTACCCCTTGACACATCTGCTTGGCATTTAACATTATAGTGTGTAAGTGTAAGTTGTCCATTTAATAAAATATACATTAGAGTATAGATATATAATATATTTTTTATTGTTTGAGGTGAACTAATGTTAATGAAATGTGCTATCATGCTAAAATACTTGTGTTTCAGTGTTAGCTACAAGCTAGTTAGTTAGCTAGCTAGCCTTGTTGCTACAGGCAACACTATTTTTAATTCAAAGAGGTAAAAAAATACTTGCTGGTAGTTCAACCATTCTGGTACCAAATAGCAATAAGATGGAAATAATTGAAATAGATTAACATCCACAACCACAATTCCCACGCTGGTAGTCATTAATATCTATCATCTACAAATTAAGGCCTTGCAAACTGATGAATGTGTGAAGCTATCACTACAAACAAGCACTGCAACTAAATAGCTAACACTGACACACAATGTTTGAACAGTAGACAAGGAGTTATCATAAATTAACATGGCCTAATTCTGTTTTACCTGCCAACCTCCATATGGCCTCCAATTCTGTACAAAATAATTAGGTCATTGCATCTAATTCAAACAATCATCCAATAAAAGCTCCATAAAACAATTACTTTGACATTTCCTGGCTGTGGCAGACGCTTACAGAGGCCTACTTATGTTTGAAATGTTCTATAGGCTACAGGCTATCTCACTGTGGTATATATAGTGCCACCTTCATATTCAAACAATGACATCATAGCAGTAGGAGGTCTTAAAAGCTGTGATGTTTATGCTGGAGGACAGGATAAAAGGGGATGAAGAGACCTAAAGAGGGCACCTGCTGGGTTAGGATGAAGCACTCTCCTCTGGGGCCAAAAATGAGATCATCCAACTCTAAGACGCTGACATGCCTCTGCTCTGGAACAATACTGACCCCTACTGACAGACTATCTATCCAGTCACTAAACACTGATGCGTAAGATGCTGAGATGAGAAAATGATTATATATTACCTGTCTTCCATCTCTGTTACCATCTTTGTGTTTTGTAGTTAAGTCCATATAGTATCCCAGGCTGGTTGAGTAAGGCAGGCTTGACCCACCTGAAGACCTTGTTTGGGAATCTGCAGATACAAATACATAAATAAAATTCCTCAAATGACTCTTTCTATTTATTGGGCCACATCCAATCTGGATTAAAAGAGCGAGCCCTGTGTTATGCAACACTGCCCTAATGTCTTTAACCCTAGTCTTACAGACATGATCCCTTAGGCCCAGTGATGATTAGCACAGCTCGGCAGATGGAGGGGGGTCTGGCTGGCAGCCGCCACAGCAGTGCAGAATACACCCCGCTCTGAACACGCAGGGGGTGGAGAGGGTGGTGTTTTATGGGTGAATGACTACACCAAGGTTAAAGGAAGCAATCTCACTTTCTCACTTCCTCTATAGTATAATCTAGACTCCCGGCCCTTGGTGCTCCCCAGAAGGAAACAGAAGCTTTTCTAAGAAGATCATTTACAGAACTGTGCACACAAACAGGACCATCATGGACAGCTTCATCATTTGGTTAAAGACTATATTGTTTGTAAAGCTTTGAAGTGATTGTTCAGGATTTTGTAATTGTGGTTCTATTAGGTAGGCTTACATTTCAATAGGTCCTTTGATTCTCTACAAAAAAGAGTCATCAGCACACTCCCAGTTTGGACGAGCTGATAAGGGTAACACCACAGAGACTAAAAATGGGTCAGTGAAATTTAGATTTTTAAAAACTGTGGTAATTAAAGTGTAAAAGAATCTGACATGTGATAAATAAAAAGAAGCATGAAATCACCTCCTTATTTTAACCTGCTTACCTGTCCCGACTAAAACCTGTGAGTCTCCATCGGTCTGTCTATTAGACCACTTTCATGCTCATCAGTTAGTAGGTTGTGGGTTTCGGACAAGGCAGAGAGGTCTGTGCTGAGCAGTGCTTCTGTTTGCTGTTGGAGCGCACATTCTTTCTGAGGGAGAGGAATTCGCCAAATGAAAGGTACAGTAAATAGTTGTAAAATATCGCATTGTGTACCTGATGAAGTTCATCTTGTGGTAAACAGTCAGATGCTGCTTTGCTTAAATGAAATATGTGAGAAGTCTTCAATAAATCTTCAGCTTTGAGTGACAATAGCTCATCAGTTGGAACCTGGACAAGCTCCTCAGGAAGAGAACGGAGCTCTTGGCTGCAGTCATTGCTGTAGAGCCTATTCCAAAAACTGAAATTGAGAGAAAAAAACAATTACATTTACATGTATTTACCTGCCAATGTGCTTTGTACAAGAAGTGTTAAAAAGCCTAACCTGTGTGAAGACAAGACGTGATCTATTAAAGGGACTGTAGAGCCCTCTAGTGTCACTGGTAATTCATGACACTCCTCTGCGGCTAAAGAGAGTACTTCTTCTTTATGGTTGTCAGTAAGAAGTGCAGAAATACTCTGTAGAGTCACAGTGGACTCGTAAAAAAACGTCTGACCCTGTCTTAGTGGAGACAAAGACGAGACTGAGGAGAAGGAGACATGGCGCCTGTTTTGTACAGCATGAAGAATGGTGCTCTGGATTCTCAGGTTGCTGTTTAGTAGATGAGAAATACAAATTCCAAGAGTGATTATAACACATTAAGATTCCCCAATAGCAAAGACATAGAAAGCATACATAATAGTCTTGTGGTTCATTTCTTGGACCCGTATCCACAAGGGAGGGACAGGGTGTGAGACAATGTAGAGCTTCTGTTGACAGAGACTTCTCCTCACTTTCAGAGTTAGTTTCTACAAGCTGTGGCCATGTGAACTCTCTGGGATAGGGAACAAAGTGGTCTGTGAGAAATCTAGGCCATGACACAGCTCCTTTATCAAACCTAATGTTCACTTCTAATTCAGTACCTCAGTGTCTTGGGATGTGGTTGTCTCAGTTCCATCACAGCCTTTGTGGCTAGTTGGAGCAGCTCCTCAGAGGACACAGTACTTTCTTTCTGAGCTTGATACAGTTTGGCAGACAGTGGACAGGGAGGCCTTCCTGTTGAGTGGCCCCATTATAAAATCAACCCTTTATTCTCATTATCGTATGGTTTTCAGCTAGGCTCAAACAGCCCATTACATAATGTGCTTCAATAAATTGCTGCCAAATGCATGGACTTACTATTTGGCAACATAAAGCTATGATGTATTATTAATGTACTATTCATTCATTCATTCAATTATTTATTTTCTACTGCTTAACCTTTACAGACTTTAGCAGGGAATTGTTGCCTAATCTGACAGCCTTTATAATTAGTCCTACTAATAAGTGAATATGGACCATTTATAAATAAGAATTTTTGCAAATGTTTCATACCTTTGGTGATGTTTCTGAACTGTGCTTCATTTTCTTCATGATTTTCAGCCTGGAAAAGATTTTGACATAACATAAGCACACATTTGTGTTAGATGTGTACGTTATCAAGAACTGTACCTACTTCATAACCTGCAGGAATGTACTTGAGAGCCAGTGCACTTAGACCAAATGCATTACATGCCTGGAGGAAGTGTGCGACCATAGCACCACCTTCTGTGTGGCTTCTTTTGAGCAGAGCCCAGGCCTCGGATACACAGCTGCAGAAAAATATAACAAAAAGTCCTGTTGTTGTTTAGTCTGTGTAACATACACAGAACATTTGAATCATTACAAGCTAAATGTACCTGTTTTGGAGTAACACATTGGCACAAAGCTTGACATCTTCAGTGTTTTCCATTGCAGGGCTCGCCCAATGGAGATAACTTAGTGCCAGTCGAGGTTCCTTCCTTAAGAGCACATAGCTCATGATGCTACGGTGCAGCCATGAAAACTGTGGAAGAGCTGCCCTGGGGCTCAGTAACAGCTTCATGGATGTCTGGATGGATAGGACATGGTATGCAGTCACAAAAATGTAACTTATTCATCTGTACAAAGTGGACTATTAGATGTCAATTTCATGTAATATATTGCAAGATTTTTTGAAGCTGACTCGAAAAATTAAATAGGCACATCAGAGTGCTTTCACATTAATTATATGATCAATTTAAGTGGGCCATTAGTGTCACTTGGAGGAAATTATAGGCACTAGAAGTTTGACACTGATGAGCAAAGTGTTCTCCTCTTCTTAGCATCTTAATCAAGAATTGAATGTGTTATTTCCATACCATGACATGCCCACGATCAAGCATCCAAACTGCTTTAATTTGCAGAGAAAAATGGGAGGGAATAGTGAATGTGTGACAGAACGCCTTGAAAAGGTCATTTTTGCACTGCAGAAAACTTGCCATGTCCAAGATGAAGTACATGATCTGTGACACATTTTGGTTAAGTCGTTTAAAAATGAAAGAAGACAGTGCTTTAGACAGAAAACAATGCATGGATGGATACAATGGCCTGGACTGAGAGACTGTCCACATGAGGCACAAGCACCAGCTTTAGTAACGCCTGTAGACTGGGAGGAGGGTAACACTGCTGACCGCTGCTCTCTGATGCCCACAGACAGCCATGTTGTTTGGCGAGTTGAGCCCCTATGGCCTGAATGACTGAGATGCACCTCTCTGATTCACTCTCCATCAGTCTACACAGTGGTGATAGAATAACTAATGGAACTATTATAGTTAGTTAAAAAAGTATCTCATTGCAGTTTTTTTGACAGCTTTGGCTCATTGTCTTCCACATCTGAGAGATCTTTTCTCCTGGGCCTCTGAGAGAAGAAATACCTTTAGCAGCATAATTTAAAGCTCACCGTGTCAATGTTGTCTATGACTGTATTTGTACCTGGGTGCTTAGGCAGAAGCCTCATCATGCCCCACCACTCGAACAGACATCCCAGCCATATGTGCTGCTTTAAAGCTCTGTGTTCTCGATTCCAGCAGTTATGTCTTACTTTTGAGAAATTGGCTTTGCAAACTACCCAAGGAATACCATAACCTATGAAAAATAAAATAAAATACATAATCAAAAGCATTGGGTAGTCTGAGCTGAGATTCCAGTGTTGTGTACCTTGCCGTAGGTGTTTAGAATGGAGCTGCCTCTTTGCCCACTGGACCAATGTGAGCAGGTTCCTCAATTTCTGAAGTAGGACGTGCACTCTGCAAAGAGAGTGGAGTTCAAAAACATCCACAGGCCCTGGCACCGGCTAAAACCTGCAATTGTATAATAAGTGTTACAGAAACCAAAGCTAAGAAAATGAGGCAACTACTCTGTGCTTCACTTACATAAGGATAATAACTCCTTTTTAGTGAACTCCGATATCCTCTGCAGCCAGCAGGAGAAAGCCGACAGGGTTCTCTCACATCATCTGTTTTCAGAAACACATTTAAAAATAAAACAAAGATAAAGTGTGTTTTTATTTTACACACACTATTTTAAAGCGTTTTTTCATACAGTACCATTATCTGAGATCTTCCACAGCCAGCGGATGATGCTCATTACGTTATTGTTGCCCAGCCACTCAGACCACAGGCCCTCGAAATCCAACATGATGCTTGACTGTCCGGCTACAGACTTTAATAACAGAAAACTCCAAATAATAATACAATTCTACAGTTTATTCATTCTCAAAGGAATGCAGTTAGAGATTCTGTATGATAGTTTAAACTATGTCTCTAGAATTCCCTTATGTTTCCATTATTAGATCAATGGCTTATGCAACAAATTTGAGTATGGGGGTGTTAATCTGCATTCTGAGGAGCTCAGTAGAAAAAAATCTAATAAAGTTATATTCCTAACACTTACTTGTGTACAGTGGCATGTGGTTGTCCAAGTCCATGCGATGGTGGCTGTTTAGCATGCCCTGTGGATTTGCTGACTGCCCAAGTAGCCACACTAGCGTTCACTTCTATCACAAGCTACTTTGGTACACGCTAATCCACTAATCTCCCTCTCAGTTAACATTTCATTGGTTGATTTGCTATGTAGCTATGAGTGTGTTTTTATGTTTGTGCATGCAATAAAATAGAGCGGGGGGTGTAGGGAGTGATGATGGCAGGGGTTTAAAGTGAGCCACTTGAAGCACAGGAAAAGAAACTTATTGCTGCTCTAGTCTGTCTGGATTTCGTCTGTTTGGGTTTGTGGCAACTGGACTATACCATATTCATTTTGTAGCTGCAAAACATACCTGGAGCCTACTGCAACATGTATAATGACAAATATCAAAGTGATCTCATCTCATAATACTAATTCTGTTAATAGACTGCACATGATAATATCTTAAATAATGAGTCTGAAACCTGCTAACCTTTGATTCCAATTTCACATTCACCAATAGGCAGTGTGGCCAGCAGCAGCGACAATGCTCGGATTTACACAGGTAGCAGAAGGTGGGTCCAAATCCCTCTGTGGGGCCCAGGGCTAATTAATGATTAAAGGGGATTAGGAGGAGGGTCAGGACTCGGCTACTACAGTCTTACTCCAGTGTCGTTGTGGTTGCCTTTGTACCGTCTGTGTCTTGCAACTTTCTGGGGACTATATCTGAGTGAGAAAGCAAGCGATGTGAGTGGACATGGCCTCAAGATGATCAGAAAAAGGTAGGTAAACTGACTGTGGCTTATTCATTTAGACAGTAAATCTAATGTGTCAGAAGAAAACATTAGGGTCATTATTAGGTCATATAAATGTATGGTAGATGAATATAAAGACAAATTGTATAGAAGCAGCTAGATTTTATTACTGTAACATGTTCTCTCTTGTCTTCTTTGTCTTTAAAGGCCCCCAAAAGTAAATTTAAGAGAACATCAGAAAAAAAGAATGAACCAATGTTGTGTTCTACCAGGCTCACCCGAAACTGGTATAATCATTATTCAAGAAGATGTCAATCATGGGCTAAGCTTCTTATAAATGGACCTACAGAGAATTGACAGCCAGTCCCCCTCCCCTCGCCCCCTGTTCTGTGTGGAGGATAACCTTCTTCTCTCGTCTGCTTTACCTGTGTCCCACCCGTAATCCCTTGGGATTTAAAAGGAAACTGAGGAAATGGCTGTTTTGAAAGTAACGTTCACCAAAAACAAAAGGGACAAGCTTGCTCAGGTGCTATGGATCCTCAACTGGATATCAGTAGTGACAGGGGTCATACTGTTCAGCATGGGACTCTTCCTCAAAGTGGAGATTAACAAGAGGAAGGAGCTGATGGCGGAGCGGGATATCCAGTATGTTCCCAACATGCTCATCGCTGTGGGTCTAATTGCTTGTGCCATTAACTTCCTGGGTGGGAAGATCTGCTATGACTGTGTGGACACAGCTAAGTTCCTACGCTGGAAGCTGATCATGCTGCCCTACATTGTATGCACGTTCTTCTTCACCTTCTGCATTCTGGTGGGAGCTGTGATGTGCTACAGCATGCGAGGGGAGCTAGAGGAGTCCCTGAACATCGGTCTGGCAGCAGCCATGAGGTTTTATAAGGACACAGACACACCTGGGCGATGCTTTCTGAAGCGGACAGTGGACATGCTTCAGATAGAGTTCCACTGCTGCGGCAACAATGGCTACAAAGACTGGTTCCAAGTCCAGTGGATCAGCAACCGCTACCTGGACATGTCCCAGAAGGAGGTAGTAGAGTAAGTCCACTCACATCAATTGTACCCCAACACATATAGATAAAGGGTCACATAAATAAATAAAAAAGTGTCCAGGGATAATTGAAGGTTTCACAAAAGCCTTAAAATAGCTAAAAAAAAAAAAAAAAAAAAAAAAAAAAAAGATTTTTCTAACTAGAGCTTATTACAGTAGGTAAAAAGATGACCAAATTTTCTTGTGTTACCAAGAATTATCTTTTGTGCACTGTGCAAAATGTGACAGCTAAACAAAGTGGAACACATTTGCTAAAGTATTCCATAATCTGAAATAAAAAAATCCATATCTGGGGAAATAGATGTTTAACGCTCTTGAACCAGCTGAAGTTCTATTAGTTTTTCTTTCTGTTCCAAAGTGGACCGATACCAGAGCACAAGCAAAATCAGGTTCCTTTTATACTTAATACACATGCCTTGCATGTAGTCTTTTAAAATTAATTCTTCACCTCACTGGGTTTGACCACAAACATGTCTCTGCAGTGCTGTCAGAAGAGGATGTGAGATGGGAAATTTCAATCAGCAATTTAGATACCAGATTCTGCCAGAATTTAATCATTATTATTTCCACGTCAGATTCTGTTTTTTGTTTAAAACTAAACTGGCCAGTTCACTCTCATATAGTAGACGGTTTACAATCACTTAAGTGTTCATTACTATGTTAGTGAGCAATGATCAACGCTAGATTGGATTTAGTGAAAACTATTTGAATGGTAACACTTCTCTTGACAATGACTGCATTCTGCATTTTTCCTTTTTGTTCTGATTTTGTTCTGTTGTTTTTTCTTTGTTTTTTTATTGCCTTTTAAATATTGTTAGCTTCAAGGGCCAAAAAAGAGGCAGAACCATACAATATTGTATATATATATATATATATATATATATATATATATATATATATATATATTGCCTTGCGAAAGTATTCGGGCCCATTGAACTTTGCGACCTTTTGCCACATTTCAGGCTTCAAACATAAAGATCGAGCTGTTTTGCGGAGGAATGGGCAAAATTTCTCTTGATGTGCAAAACTGACAGAGACATACCCCAAGTGACTTACAGCTGTAATCGCAGCAAAGGTGGCTCTACAAAGTATTAAGTTAAGGCAACCTGTGGATGAAGGGCTGCCGCCGGGCCCTTCTGGACTACTACACCGACATCATGCAGTCCATCGGCCTCACTGTCCTCATCACGTGGCTCTTTGAGGTGAGAAAGTCAATCTCACTGCAATTGTAAGAAATCAGGGGGAAAAAATGAATACCCTTTTGCATTTTATAAAATAGCACTGTCAACGTAGAGCCAGTCACTTGTGCTGTAAGCATATTAGCTTCTGTTGTCCTACCTTCAGGTTTAGATTTAGTCATATCATTAGGGTTTTTGTTAAAAAGAAAATGTGGACAGCCATTTTAAGGTCTCTGTATATTATGTTACACTAAATCAGCTTTAGAGAATTAGTCTATAATGCCAAAATGACAGAAATTAAAAATAATAATAATTATATACAAGTATATAAAACATTTGGACTTTGGAAGCTACAATAATTCTCATCACATTTACAAGTAATGTAAATGCTCAGACAAAATATCTTGTCAGAAAATATAACATGTCTTTTTTTTGTTTTAGCTTTCTGTGTTGACAGGTGTGCGTTACCTCCAGACCGCCCTGGAAAACGTGTTGAGACAAGGAGACCCCGACTCTGAGTCTGACGGATGGCTGCTAGAAAACAGCTTCATGGAAACAGCACGCACCAACCTGAACATCATCAAGAGCCTGGGCAAATGCAACCAGATAGACACAGCCAACAATGGAGACCCCAACATTAACGTGCCCTCCACATCCAAAGCAACCTATGGGCCAGACAACGTGCCGCCAAAACACCTGCCAGTGGCCAGTTGACCCGTGTGAAACAACATAGAGACTTAACATAAGCTGTTAACTGGTCTGGACAGATCTGCATTATCATCACATCTCTAGAAGGAAAATTAAACATGCTGTGGACTTCTATTCAGAGACAATGCCTTTTTTTTTCAAATTAAACTAGAAACTTGCTCACTGTAAACACTACACTATATTATCTACCTTTCCAAATGAGTACTGTAATATATTGCTTGTAAAATATACAACCAAAGTGGACAATGACTTCATTCACACTGGCCTCAAAAGTGAGCACTTTGGCTGTTTGTTCACACGAGAACAACATTCTCTTTCTACAAAACTAGCCAGCAAACAGCAAGTAGAACAACAATGTATTTGTGGTTGAAAAAAGATAGTATGCAGTTAACTAAAAAAAGTATTCATACTTTAGAGTTTGTTAGTGTTGCTCCAGGAAACATCAGTGTAGTGTCTATTTGTTCATAACTTGTACAGAGAAACAAAGAAACTAATCAAATGGCCACAGAACTGGACTATATACATTTAAATACAAAATACATATACAAAAGGAATGTCCATACATAAGAAGTGCATTTTAAGGATGATGCCCTCTAGAGCCATCAAGTTACCCAGCGGCCCAAACAATGAGCTAAATAAAGCAATAAATTATAATAATCATAAATAAAAAATTAAGATTAACAAATAAGATCTAACTTATTATTGGCATCTGATGTTGTGTAAACCATATTTAAACCCCCAGCCTCCAACTTAAGGGTTACTTTCAGTCTTGTCAAGGCTACATTGTTAGCAGGTACCCTGGCCATGTCACTAACCAAAGACTATAGCATGTTTTGATGTTGGTGGGGGAAACTGGAGTACCCAGAGAAACCCCAACCAAGAACAGGAGGAACATCCCACACAGGAAGGCCCTGTCTGCACTGGGAGTTTTGTGCTGTACAATTTTGTACTAATCATGTAAAAAACCAAATCTGATTTCATCAACAGTGTGAACTAACCCAAGACTGTTTAAAGAAAATTGTGGGCTAAAAAGGAACTCAGCAATTCTGCCTTATTTGACATGGGGGTCATTTTAAAACAAGCAGAACACAATAAGTTTATACAGTAGATTTATTAGGGTAAAATGGATCATTTGGAAATGTATTTTAGCATTTCTTTGTATTGAAAAGGGCAATATTTGTTAATTAAATGAAGGCAGTTTGGCTGTGGTTTAGGTGCAGGTTTCATTGTTATAGTCTACAGGTAGAATGATGACGTGTTTGAATTTAAGTAGACATGTGCAGGCCCAAACTCTACTGTATATCTCCTGTGCCTCAGCCATGTTACACTTAACTGTCATAAAAACACCAGTCATCTGTTTTGCATTGGTAGAAAAATATTTTAAGTGAAGATGGTTGCAGTCCTGGCTGGTGGTTAATGCTTTTCTGCCTTTTGTTTTACTTTCTACCAAACAAGTGAGAAAGAAAAATAATCAAAATGAGCTCTAAATGTTAATAGACAAATAAAAAGTGTTTAAATACTGTAGCCCTGTCTATCAACAGTCACTGCACTGCTGAATTCATATCACAAGAAGAGGTCAGTGTAAATAGGCCAGGATCTTTATTTCCATAGTGTGGAGGCCATTTCATATTAGCAATAAACACAAAGAGGGAAGAAGAATATATTCACAGAGAAAAGATGGCTGAGGTAACTGAAACACTCTTGTATGTTATTAGGAATTAAATAAACATTTGAATTTACTAGTACAGGACCAATATATTATGTTAATATAGATAATTTGACTATATTAGCCTAATAATTGACCCTTACATATGTTGATGCCACAATATTTAGAACTTAAACAACAAATGCTCATGATAAAAACTTTCAAAGGGCATGTCACAATGATATAATACATTTGCAAGGTCACTGAGGACCTAATAATAACTATGTGGATAAAGCAAAGGAAAAGTCAATCATCTGCCAAATATATATTATAAAAAAGATATTACTTGATTTGTTTATATGCATTCATATTGAAGAATTTATGTATTGCTGATATTTGAACCATCTTAAACGTAAAAGGCAAAAGCATTCATATCTCCTAAAAAATAACAAATAATAGTTTCTAACATAAAAGAAAATGCAGGAGATTCACAGCATCACAGAAGAGAATAGTAATCAAATAGTGATAACAGAAGAGTATTTTTGTGTATAATGCATGCCTTTATTAGAATGAGCCTTTTTGCAAATATGATACTTGGCAAAACTCATTCTCACAGCAGAAATTTGAATTTTAAAAAAGGCGACTTGGGTTTGCTTATAATCCATCACCCTCTGTTCCATGGCATCCTCCTCTTCCTTGACTGTCCAGACTATCTGGACCTCATCAGGGACCTCAGGCCTTCTTTTGATTGCAAGAGGGTGGTTGCTTTGTTGTGTGTATGTGTACATGTGCCTCAGCAGCACAGGAGCAGACTGGGCTCTATGGCTCTGCCTCATCTTTTCTTAAAATAACAGTTGGACTCATCATCACAACATCTGCCACTCGAAGGCAAACATTACGTTAACCACCTCCTGGATGCGGGCAATCTCTTCCATGATGCAGTGCTGCTGCCACAGCTGGTTCAGCTTTCTGTAGCGCTCCAGGGAAAGGTGCAATGGGTTGCCTCTCCTAGAAATGGATGAAGAAGTTTGTTTTAAAAGATCCATTCACCATTACATAAAGCCTACATTTGTGTTTTTTTTTACATAACCAGAACTGATTTTTGGTATTGGATTTTTTTTCTTATTTGCATCAACATTCTGCAGGACTAGGTATATTCCCAACAAGCACCACTGACAAGTCAGGTTACTTTTTTTTAATAAATCTATTTAATAAATTGACAATTTAATGATTTTCTAATAGAGATCTTGTTTAGTAAACAATACTTTTCTGAGCACAATAGTACACACTGTAACACAAAACAAGCTCTTGAGATCAGTTAAAAGTCTTACACAAGGTGAGGATCAGTCTCGCCATAGTCATCCAGGTAGGGTGCAGGGTATGTGCTTCCTCTTGTCTTACTGGCCTTCAGGACAATTTCACATTCTCTTATTCTGTCAAAGGAAAACCTCTTCACTATACAGTATTTTTGTAAAAGGTAAAACAAAGAAATAAGAATTTGGCACCTGAGAATATAAGTATTTAATATACTGACCTTAGAAACATGCCCACACCAGCTCCACAGGTAGCAGTGTGGGCAGTACAGGCTCCCACATCTTCTCCATCCACCTGACTCAGGCAACAGGAGCTCAGAGAGCAGAGCATGGCCCCACAAAACAAACACAGAGTGGGGTGCTTTCTTTCATCATCTGTAGACTTTGGACACCTGAGGACAATAAAAAAGACTGATATATCTTTTACTTAACCAGGTATGTCATTAAGAACAAATTGTTACGGAAGAGTTACTAATTCCTTAGCACAGAACATGATTTTTTTTTTTTTACTTACTGAAAATAGCTGGCTTGGTTGAGGAGAGCACTGTAATCCTCCGGAAGGTCAATCAAACGATTCCTTCTTCTCGGGTATCTGAGGCAAATTGATACATTTTTGGGAGATACTGTATAATATGACAAAAGTAACATTACTCTAATCACTTCAAAGGATAGATTACCTCACTGTTTGGAATTTGCCTTTTAGGGCTTTAATGACAACAGGGCTCTCACTCCATCTGTGAGAAACATACAGTTAAAATGATTCCCTCACATTGATTTCACATCAGTGTAGGGCACCTACCGTTTAATCAGTGGTGTAAAAGTATCTCTGTGCTCCTGAAAGAGCTGGAACACATTGGAGGGTAGTGCCAAGTAACTGCATAGTGGCTCCATTTGTCCTTGAGACATAACTGTAATAAAGCCTTAGTAAAATATCTGCACAAACAATGTTTTGTGGTAATCAAACATTCACATACCAGTAGTTGTAAAAAGTTCCTCTGGAGGATGGACTCCTGTAAGGCAATTAAAAAAGAGAGCAGCACATCTCAGGAAAGGCTCGATTCCTTTTTTGACCCGTTCAGCCACAGAACTGCCAGACACATCTGGCATCGGCCTGATGAACAAATCAAAACAATAATTTAAATAAGCTGAAGGCAAGAGATAACCAGGGACAATAGTCTTTTGTAGCTTTACAAAACATTTCAGAGGAAAATCAGTTTTTATCCTAAAACTCACTTACTTACTTACACTTAAATAAAACTATAAGAAAAAAATGAAATATGAAATATTAAAAGGAAAACAAGTACCAATTAGTGAATTGTGACACTGTGGAGTACCACTCAGCTGCTGCTATTGCCTCCTCTGTGTCATCTCTACCAGCCACAGCAGGGAAATCTGCACACATGCAAAGCAACAATCAGCATTCTGAAGGGAGACCAGATGGTAGTGTTGTGTTTCCTCTGTTTGTACCCGTCGATGAGAAGAGGACCTGCAGCATGTGTGCCATGGTGAGCAGATGCAATATGTACAGATGGTTAAAGGCTGAGCTGACAGCAGAAGGCTGCAAGTCTACAGTTTCCTCCTGATACAGTGATGGTATGGACAAAACCAGTCCCACCTGAAAAAATTTGTGCAAACATCAATTATCATTTATGACAAGTTATTACATTAAACCTTCTAATTAAAACAAGTAAAGCAGTACATAGTACTGTATGTATCTGACCCAAACTGTGCATAAAGGGAAAAACTTGCCAAAAGATGGAAGAAGTCCACCTCCAGAATAGAGGATGTGTTCTTTCTGCTCATGACTGGAAGCAAAACTGAAATAAACACACATTTGATCATGCTGTGATTTAGTGGTAAAAAGAAAAATACTATAAAAAGGTAGCCCTAGACTGGAGCTTACCTCCCAACATGTCAGCAAAGTGCCTCTGGATAACAGCCTGAGAGCTCTTTATTCTCTGAGTTGCAGAAAACTGCACAATTGCCTTTAGCCCTGCCAACTAAAAAATACACAAAGTGAGTAAGAGATATTTTAGGATGTGACTGGTGATGACTGAGTGTAGCCTCTAACCTGTCTGTTTTGTAAGGACCCAAAAAGCGGCTTGTCCTCTTCTTGCAAAATATTTTCTATAAAGAATTTCAAATATGTGTTTGAATAATTCTTTAAAAAGCTGAAATAGATGCTGACATAAATGTTACCTATGGCCTGAATAGTAAAGGCACAGGTGTTCCAGGCCATCAGTGGTACACGTGGACACAGCTCATTGGGTGCAGTCTGCAGTCCTACTCTGTGGACTGTGGTGGCACACACTACTATCATCTCAGCAATGCTGTCTGAAAACCTTCTTCTACAAAGTAAATAGAAACAGACAAGTAAGAAAGCATATACTACTATAGTGTACTAAGACTGAAGGAACGACCAATGTCACTTACGGTTCCTGAACACCATAGCTCAGAATAGATCTAAAGTCTGGCTGAGACTCTCCACAAAGTCCCTTTTCCTCTTCAGAGCTTTTATTCTCTGTAATGTGAGAAGAGAAGGAAATGTACTGTACCTAAATTATAATGTTGCAACAGCAAAGATAAAACTGCTAACAAAAACATCTAGGTAACAAACACACACAAACAAATATGTAGTGAAAGGTTTCTCAACTTGTTTCTCTAATTGATTTTAAGTACAGCTTCTTACCATCATCTTGAGTGACAGACTTAAGTCCTTTGACCCTGGCTGAGAGAACCTGGATCCACCGTGGCATGGTCAAATGCTGCCCAATTAATTCTGCATTTTCACTATTTAAAAAAACACACATTAAAATTACCACTAGGATCCTTGGAGAGCAAGGTAAAGCCAGAAAAGATGCTAGAGTAGACATACTAGTTAAATGTTAGCTGTTCCAACGGGATGAGAGGGACTACTGTATTGCACAGAGACTTGCAAAGTGGACATAAGTACTCTCCATTTTCCAGGTCAAAAATCAGCTCTGCATGTAATCTGTGCCTGGTGGTGTTCTGAACGGCCTCAAAATATCTAAAAATAAAATAAAAAGATTTACCCATTGCATGTTAAACAACAAGTGCATTATGTTTATTTATTCAGCCATAAATAAACTGCATTGTTTATATTGCTGCAGTTACTTACTTCTGCCAGCATGTGGCATGCATGACATGTCCACAACTGCCTGTGTGAGTACCCACTGCAAGTTCAGGAGGCATCAAGAGTGGACAGGACATTCCTGTGTCTTTAGAAATTCAATCAAATCAAACAAGTCAGATAAGACCAGATTTTTGAGGAGTTAAAATGGTTACTAAATAGTGACTAACCATCTGTTCCATTTGTAGGGCTCTTTCCTCTACACTGAGTCAGCACTGTGGACCTCTGGACACATGCCGTCAGTACCATGGCTGGAGCTTGTGTTGTCACTTCCTGCTCCTCCTGGCACAGTATGCAGGTCAGCACTTCCCTCTCTGCTGGAGTGGTCCCACGAAGGGGCCCAACGGCTACACAAAGCTCCCTCTGATCAATTGTGGAGCTAAAGAATAATGAAAGTTAAAGGTTTAATTCTACAAACCACACCAATTAATATCTGACACTCACCTTTCACTAGATGTCACAGGTTCTCCCTGTATCCCACTGTCTGGCATATTGTCATACAACATTTTGTTTGATTCGATAAAGTTTTTCTGCATTGCCGACATCTGGGCCATTATTTTCTGCCGGTGGAGTTTGGCTGCCTCTGCTTTTCTTTTCCTTTCAGCTTTCTCTTTGTCTTGAACACTCTGAAACAAACAAATATACTATAATATAATAATGTTACTTCATTCAAAGAAGCTGATAATGTACCATATGATAAACAATTTTTCACCTCTTCAGGCTTTGCTGTCTCCACACACATAGAGGCTGCTGGACTGGAGTTCTCTCTCAAGCACTTGACAATTTCAAACATCTAAGAGAAAAACATTAACCGCAAATTACAATTAGAAGTGTAAATACATGCGCTACTTTAGAAAGATAATAGCTTTGTGCAATTTCCCACCTGTAAAAGCCATTTGATCATGTCTTTTTGGGCCTCAAGACAGGGAATAGCTTTAATCTTTGACAATAAGAGAAACACTGATTTGCCATGTTCAGAACCAATTACTGGAAGAGAAGGAGATATTTAGGTTAAAATAACAACCATATTTGTCTTACTGTATATTTGTCTGTTAGACAATGTCAGTGGAGGAAAATGCTCAAAGCAACTCACTGCGCGCCTTAAGGCTGAAATCAAAGGTTACTTCCTCCACTGTGCTATCTTCAAGCTGTGTTTTCTCTTCAAGCAAAGCCTGTCCTATTAGGTGCAGCGCCTACGTGAGGTAAGTGGTTAAAGTAAGGAGGGCTAAGGCAAAGCAGAATGTTCCGTGCAAGAATGTAGAAAGAAGTAATGTGTACCCTCTGGATCATAGCTTCTGTCCACTGAGTTGTCCGTTCTTCTGCAGCCCTTTGCAGGACCCTTCTCAGAATGTGAATGATGATGTCGCAGCAGAGCAGGCGCACTATGCTGGCAAAATCTGGACAGAAGGCTGGAGGCACTGGAGGACGAAGAGCTAAGCACATACAAACATAGATCTAAATACTTCAGTAAACGTACTTAAAAAAACACATTTATTTGTCACTAGAAAGGTATTTACCTTTATCATTACCCTCCTGAGCTCTTCGTTTCTTCTGAGACTCTTCTGCCTAAAGTAAAACAAAAACAGCAAATAAAGGAAAAGGCATTGTATAAAAGTTTGTGTAAATAGGTAGTGTGACATTACCTTGCTATGCTGGGATCGTGAATAATGGTAGAAAAATGGATTGAATTCATGAAGAAGCTCTTTTTTCACTTCATATAAGCCATGTCCTGATACCCCGGGTTTTCTACAAACAGATGTCATGTTACTCATTTTGACATGTTGAAAACACAATAACCTGTCGTTTACATACTTGAAAGTAGCAACTTTGGTAATAACACTCTCCAAACCAGTTTCATGGCTCTCCTAAAAGATAAGGTTGGATAAGAGTATATTCAGTGTGAACAACATCAAAAGATTATGACCATAAGTAAAAAGCATTTTACATTCTCTGGAAGGCCTTTGACCAGGCTGCTGTGAGCCATAGGCTCAATGCATAGCAGGTGGATAACCTCCCTCATTGTGACATCCTCTTTGGTGACCTGGCTAATCCCAGGGACGTAACGCTCACCTGTAAATACCACATTTATCTCAGAGTTGTTATTGCTCTTTAATTACAAAGGTACAGAATGTAAGTGAAGTATTTGCACACTTTACCAACTATGCCTATCAGAAGGTATAGCATTTCTTCTGTCAAACGATTCAAGTGAGTCAACTCATCCTGTAAATGTGGTTATATTCATTACAATGTACAGCATCTAGTGGCAGAAGCACTTTCTCTAATAATAACATGGCATTACAAACCTGATCTTTGCTTGAAGAACTCCCATTAAAATGATCAAAGAGTTCAAATCTCAACAGTACGAGCATTAGGAAGTGGTTTGGGTCCATTTTGGAAGCAGCTATCTGTAAACATTTTAGACAGAATGTAAATATTATAAAAGAAAAAGACAGAATTCACAACGGACATATGACAGACACTGACCTGCAGCATGAGAAGGTCCTTGTCGTACATCTCATCTCTGCATTTCACATCTTGATAGTAGTACACCTGAACATGGAAAACAGTATGATCATTTAAAGAACTGAGCTAAATATGCACCAGATGCCCCGCTGCATAATTGATGTGTCAATTCACCATACAGTGCCTTGCGAAAGTATTCGGCCCCCTTGAACTTTGCGACCTTTTGCCACATTTCAGGCTTCAAACATAAAGATATGAAACTGTAATTTTTTGTGAAGAATCAACAACAAGTAGGACACAATCATGAAGTGGAACAAAATTTATTGAATATTTCAAACTTTTTTAACAAAAAAACTGAAAAATTGGGCGTGCAAAATTATTCAGCCCCTTTACTTTCAGTGCAGCAAACTCTCTCCAGAAGTTCAGTGAGGATCTCTGAATGATCCAATGTTGACCTAAATGACTAATGATGATAAATGGAATCCACCTGTGTGTAATCAAGCCTCTGTATAAATGCACCTGCACTGTGATAGTCTCAGAGGTCCGTTTAAAGCGCAGAGAGCATCATGAAGAACAAGGAACACACCAGGCAGGTCCGAGATACTGTTGTGGAGAAGTTTAAAGCCGGATTTGGATACAAAAGATTTCCCAAGCTTTAAACATCCCAAGGAGCACTGTGCAAGCGATAATATTGAAATGGAAGGAGTATCAGACCACTGCAAATCTTACCAAGACCTGGCCGTCCCTCTAAACTTTCAGCTCATACAAGGAGAAGACTGATCAGAGATGCACCAAGAGGCCCATGATCACTCTGGATGAACTGCAGAGATCTACAGCTGAGGTGGGAGACTCTGTCCATAGGACAACAATCAGTCGTATACTGCACAAATCTGGCTTTATGGAAGAGTGGCAAGAAGAATGCCATTTCTTAAAGATATCCATGAAAAGTGTTGTTTAAAGTTTGCCACAAGCCACCTGGGAGACACACCAAACATGTGGAAGAAGGTGCTCTGGTCAGATGAAACCAAAATCAAACTTTTTGGCAACAATGCAAAACGTTATGTTTGGCGTAAAAGCAACACAGCTCATCACCTGAACACACCATCCCCACTGTCAAACATGGTGGTGGCAGCATCATGGTTTGGGCCTGCTTTTCTTCAGCAGGGACAGGGAGATGGTTAAAATTGATGGAAGATGGATGGAGCCAAACACAGGACCATTCTGGAAGAAAACCTGATGGAGTCTGCAAAGGTCCTGAGACTGGGACGGAGATTTGTCTTCCAACAAGACAATGTTCCAAAACATAAAGCAAAATCTACAATGGAATGGTTCACAAATAAACATATCCAGGTGTTAGAATGGCCAGGTCAAAGTCCAGACCTGAATTCAATCGAGAATCTGTGGAAAGAACTGAAAACTGCTGTTCACAAATGCTCTTCATCCAACCTCACTGAGCTCGAGCTGTTTTGCAAAACTGATAGAGACATACCCCAAGAGACTTACAATGTATTCACAGCAAAAGGTGGCACTACATAGTATTAAGTTAAAGGGGCTGAATAATTTCACGCCCAATTTTATCAGTTTTTTTTATTTGTTAAAAAAGTTTGAAATATCCAATAAATTTTGTTCCACTTCATGATTGTGTCCCACTTGTTGTTGAATCTTCACAAAAAATTACAGTTTCATATCTTTATGTTTGAAGCCTGAAATGTGGCAAAAGGTCGCAAAGTTCAAGGGGGCCGAATACTTTCGCAAGGCACTGTATATTGTGTGTGCAGCGCACGTGTAATCTGAATTGGTATAGTATACAGAATTCAACCATCAAGATCTGGATGGTAAATTATTGTTTTACCTGGCTGACCAGGGACAGTCCATTTCTCCTCCACATTTCAGCAGAGACCTGTGCAGCCAGCACCACACAGCGCAGAGGCAGCTCTACCAGCTGGGCAAAGTCATAGCTCTCCTGCAGCAGGCACAAAGAAACAAATTATAGCGGCATTAAGATTCAAAAAGCGGACCAAGGCTATAGTAAGGTTTTCCAGGATTCTTTTGCCACTTACAGGATGATGCAGTCTCTCAATAGCACCTGTTCTGCACATGAGTACATAGAGACCTGTGTTTCAAGATAAAGAATTGTGTTAAAGAAAACTATAGTAAGAAAAATCAAATATAAGCTTAAATATATTTTTGCCTACCAGCCAGGAACCTAGAGATGGGCAGGTGTATGCTGATTGGCTCCTGAGACACTTTGTAAGGACGAACGTGAAGAATGTGCTTGCACATGTAGTAATCAGAGGCGTCCTTATGGAAGGGCTGAATATTGCACTGCATCAAGACTTTGTGGCACTCTTTAAATGCAAGCAGCAAGATATCATCCTTAGAGAGAAGACGAAAACAAATATAAAGCAGGGAAACTTGCAACACTGTTTTTAATAGGTCAAACTGTGTTATCACCCACATCAGAAGCGCACCAGTCCTGAAACATTGCAAGAATGTGACGAAGCTGGATCTGGAGAGAAAATCCAGCTTCCCATTCAGGCTCTACTGCAATGTGTTGACCAAACTGCCGCTTAACCTCCTCCATACCCTGATAATCAAAAATAATAACTACAGGTTGTCTGAGTATCAAATTTATAAACTTACAAATATTGAATTGCAACCTAACAGGCAGATAGATAACAAATCTGAATAATAAATACCTGCATGCATTTGAGGAAACCCAGGAAGGCTATCAAACCTTCTAAGAACTGTTTCCGTAGCTCTTCAGTCCACATGGAAGGCTTACTAATCAGAATATACCTGAGGGGAACAGTCAGTTCTTTTAGATGGATAAGAACACAATGGGCTACAAACAGTCAATGTGTTTGTTTACCTGAGGTCATGGAAGATGACCTGAATGCGTGAAAACTTGTCAGAGTTGTAACCGAGGAAGAAGAATCGATTGTTGTCATCTAAATGTTCACGAAGCAACTCCATGACTGTGTCAACTATGACCTTAATTACATTACCCTCCTCTAACAGATGTCTGGCCTAAACAAAAACACAGATATCAGAAAAGCAATGTCAATTTTTTAAAAGACAGATCTTGTTTTTTTTCATTCAATTTTGGACATTTTACGATACCAGTGTAGGGACAGTGAAGATCTGCACTGACAGAGCAGTGATTGATATGCTCCTTTCATGGTCATCATTGATAAAGTCCTTCTGCAGTTGTTTATAGTGCTGAGGATGAGAACAATAACTTATATTATAGCTATATTGGTGTGTAGATCAACTATTAACAGCCTTTACATCTTTTATTTACCAACCTTTGTAAACTCAATGGCAAACAGCCTTTTGAATTCGGTTTCCATAAGCATACTACAGAAAATAAGTTCATGTACTATCTTGCGGGCTCCTTGAGAAATCAAAGTAAAATTAAAGTATTAAATATTCCCACTGTTTTACAGTTTCTGAGATATATCATGCAGATTACTGTACCTTTGTACATCCTGGCATCATGTAACATGAGTCGGCTGATGAGGCAAGGTGTGTCACCGTCTACACAGGGCTCAAGGGCAACCTGGCAAAAGGGTTGTCTGAAGCCGGCTGAAAGAAACACATTTACTCACATCCCATTCTGATTGTAAGAATACAGAAAAAAAGCCATTAAGTGTAAAAAAATTTTAAATAAATAAAATAAAATACAGGTAGCTTTTAATTTATTTATGCCAAATATTAGCCAAGTGAAAAGCCAAAGAAAAGGCTTGACGCACAATAATTGTGGCAATACCTGAGTAACCAATGATCTTTTGGAACCAGGAGCCGAGGCGTAGAGCAAAGTTTGATGAGCCATAACAGCCGCATGAAGGATTTCGACATGGAGTGGCTGAAGGGAAATGTGCTCTGAGTTGGACTGAACACAAACAGTGAAAAGTTTAGTGCCCTATTGTTGTGGCAGCTGTGAATTAGATAGATAGAAAGTAAAATGTAAATAATTATATGCATGTAATTATATACAGAGGCAAGAAAAAGTAGGTGTGGCTCAGTGGTTGTGGTTGTCCCTTAACCGGAAGGTTGGTGGTTCGATTCCCGCTCTCCCCACAATTCATCCTGTCATCGTGTCCTTGGGCAAGACACTTAACCCACCTTGTCTCCAGTGCCACAGCTCTGGTGTATGAATGTGTGAGAATGTTTGGAGGTAAGCAGGCGCGGATTTACGGGTGGGCCTGGGTGGGCACGTGCCCACCCAGATTGACTGGTGGCCCACCCAATCAGATTAATAAAAACATCTTAATTCAGCGCGTGCAGCACATCAGAAATAGACTCGGTGCAGAAACGATCTCTGCACTGCACCCAGTGGCGCAAAAAGGGGGTATGCAGCAGTATCAGTATTTCCTCAATACTATAACATTTTATAGGACTAACAGGCTTCAATAGACGCCCTCATTAGATTCCATAAATAGAATTAATATAATATCACGAGTGGGCGTGGGGCGGGGGCGCCGTGAGAGCAGGTAACGTTATGTGTTAGTTGTCACAGTATGCACACAGTTGTCTTTAAAAGATGGATAAAACAAAAAAAATAAAGAAAGAGGGAAAAGGAGATGGCAGGAGATGGTGTCAATCTATGGGACAGCTGATAAACAAGTGGATAGTAAAAAGCAACAGGTAGGACTTAAAGTGAGACGTCTGTGCTTGGAGGCTTGCAATATTCATGTTAACAGACTTAGCGTTAGCGCTTGCTAACACTGGGAATGCAGCAGCCAAATGGGGTTTAAATTAAGGCTAGCCTTATATGCAAAACTGAGGTTACTGAGCTGAAAACTGGAAAATATAAGACAGCATGCCATGATCAATAAATTACAAAAACGTGGAAAACAACTAAATTACATAGGCTACTGTCCCAAGGTAGATTCGAACCCGGGTACGCAAAATGTAAAGCCAACTGCTAACCAACTGAGCTATCCAATTGTAATGTGTGCAGATAGTATACGGTATACCTGATATACGGCCCCACCGTATATTCACCAGGCCCACCCATTAATGACGTTCTGTATCCGCCACTGGAGGTAAGAGAGTCCGTAGGCACAAAATGGCTGCCACGTCTCCACCACCAGTGTGTGACTGGTGAGTGAATGAATAATGGACTCTGTAAAGCGTTATGAGAGCCTTGAAAAGCGCTATATAAATCCAATCCATTATTATTATTATTATTATTATTATTATGTGAACCTTTCGGAATTTTATGGTTTTCTGAATAAATTTGTATTAAAATGTGATCTGATCTTCATTTTAAGTGCCACAGCTCATGGTGTATGAATGTTGAGAATGTTACATAAAGAGGTATTATGTCTTTATTGAACACACTCATTCAACATTCAAAATGGCAGTGGAAAAAGTAAGTGAACCCTTAGAATTAATAACTGGTTAAACCCCCTTGGCAGCAATAACCTCAACTGAATTTTAGCCCATTCTTCCTGCAGAATGGCTTTAGCTCTGTCATATTCTTTGGACGTCTCATGTCTCTGGCCCTCTTCAAGTCAATCCACAGCATGTCTATTGGGTTGAGGTCTGTGTTCTGACTTGGCCACTCCAAAAGGCAGATTTTGTTTTTCTAAAGCCATTCTGTTGTGGACTTGCTCCAGTGTTTTGGGTCATTGTCCTGTTGCATCACCCACCTTCTATGCAGTTTCAGCTGACGTACAGACATCCTCACATTATCCTGAAGAATTGTCTGGTATACTTGGGAATTCATCTTCCCCTCAAAGCTGGCCAGGCCCTGGTGTGGACACCCTGCTCGTTCAGTGTTTTACGTATTGAAGACTCATGAACAGAGATGTTAGCCAGTGATGCTTTTAAATCTTTGACTGTCATTTGGGGTTGTTTCTTTACCTTACTGATAATTCTTTGTTGTGGTCTTGGTGTCATTTTGACTGGGCACCCACTTCTTGGAAGAGTAGCAACAGTCCCAAAGTGCTTAAAATTGTAGATTGTTTGCTAACAACAATTCTTGATCGTAGCTCCTCTAAAAGCGCTTTTTGACGAGGCATGTCTCACATTCGCGTGTTCTTCTTGTGCAGAGCAAACACCAAGAGTTTGAAGGGTTTTTAAGTCAGTCAAATTAGCTGTTGTCCACACCTCCAAACGTATTATCTTAATGAGACTCCACGTGTGCTAAATCCTGACTCCAATTAGCTTTTTTGAGGTCATTAACTTAAGGGTTTACTTACTTTTTCCACAAGGACTATGAGGTTTTTTGGTTGTTCTCAAAGACATGAAAGATCAAAATTTCTTTGTCTAATTATTTTTTTTATTTTTAGACACATTATTTTTGTCAATACCCTGAGTTTAGATTACATTATAAGACAAATTTATTCAGAAAACCATGAAATTCCAAAAAGTTCACATTGTAACAAGTACTCCATGGAGGGCACCTATGTCTGTTTTTCTCATTTTGAATATTTTAGTAGGGCTGCACATAACAACAATAGGCATTTACTTTTTGCCTCAAAATCATTATCCAAATGAAGAATTAAATCAAACTGTGGTGCCTCTAAATAAAAAAGTCCTGTTTTAGACCTGGTTCCTTCTTACATGTAGTCCTAGCGTAGACCTGTTTAGTCTTGAAATTCAATTTCGGGCATCCGCGACCAGGGGGCTCCCCCAAGTACCTCCGGTCATGTCACTAACAGGAGACTATAGCTTGTTTTTTTATATTGGTGAGGAAAACTGGAGTACCCAAAGAGAACCCAAGGGGAGAATATGTAAACTGATTGTATTTGAATTAGCTCCTGCTTTGACAAGTGGAAGTTAGTCCAGAACGAGCCTTTGTATCTCTTTATTATTTCTAAATCAAATTGCACTTTTCAAATATCATATTCAAAAATCGCACATCATGTTTTTCTATTATTGTGCAACCCTGTATTTACAATGTGTAAAAATAAAACTACAGTATAACTTACACTTCCTTTTAAAAAAAGGTAAAAATTATATACAATTACCCTTATGAGGTCTTTTGCTTGCTGGCAGGAAAGAAGGGTACCTCTCTTAACAGCCCGTCGACCCTGTGCATCAATTTAGAATAAGCAGTTTGAAGTAAACATTTAAAAATATTTACACATTAAAATGTGGTAATACGCTTATTGTCTAAACACCTCCTTGTCTATAAGTGCTGTGTGTGTATGTGCCTCGTTATGATCACAGTGAACAGAGCGCTGCAGGGTGTAAATCACATGGTCATATGAATGGTGCTCATCATTGTAAAGCACACAGTAGTATGCGTTGGCTTTTGTCCTGAAGGGAGAGGGAAGCACAACATTAAAGTTAAGTTCTGTGGTTTGTACATGTGCATTTTTGTGTGTGACATTTGTGAGAATATACCGAGGCTGCAGTTCAGCTGACAGTTCAAAGTTTTCCTCCCACACCAGGAAATCTGTGACGTATCGCAGCAATACCCGGAACAGCTTCTCTGCACGTTCATAAAGCTCCGGCTCCAACACACAATCGTCCTGCATGATAGCAAAGCAAAACCTCATACATCAATAAAACTCCCTTAAGTCATTTTATACAAAGAACTTTGACTCTCAATCATTTTTCTGGAACTTTCAGAAAGGTTAAGACAGTAAAGCATTTCCTGTTTGTTTTAGTAGTGACTTGAAACATTCTGCATAAGTTAAACAAAACAAAAAGCTTGCCATAAAGCAGAGTGCCAGACCGGGGTCAGCAATGTCTCTGCTAATAGAGACACCTGTTGTTTATGGAACAGGCACAGAGCCGTCATGTTTAAAGCCACTGACATGATCTTATCAGAAAAAGGCCAAACACATTGAGATAAGATCCATTCATCATTGTTGTGCTCAGTTTGATGGAGCAGATATAAGTGTACTGCAAAAACCGCTCTGAGCCACCAACAACTGTTCTCTCTTTTTTACAGTCAGACCTTAGTCTTAAACCCATACATTTTCTCAATGAGATCAAATCAACAAAAGCTTCTTATTCTTATTTCCAAAGCCAAAGCCATAGCCAGAAGCAGCAGTATCAGAACTAAGAAGGGAAAATAAACATTCTGGGGTTCACTGACACAGAATGATGAAGTTACTCCCTCCCACATCCCTTTTTCTGCTCTATTATGTAACTTACCGTTACCATAGCAGTGGCTGCCCCTGGGTCATGTTTAGAGCAATAAGGGCCGATCTTCCAAGCTTCTACGTCACCACAATCACAGAACCCCCCACCAGATGATGCATGCATCTGCAAAAAGAGGCACGACAATCTACAATGAGAGTTCAAGTAATGCATTCATATATAATGCAGTGGGACATCTAACAAGATGGAAGTAAATAAATGACCATAAATCTTCATGGGTTTGAGTTATAAATTATATATTTAAAATGATCTCAAACATAAATTCATTGATGCATACCTTGTAACGATGGGTTTTGTGTACACTGTTCTGGAAGCAGTCCATGCACAGCACACAAGTGGGATCTATTGCACAATCCCTGCAATAAATACATCAGGAGTCATTATTTGGTAAATGTCAACAATGTCCAAATCCTCTCCAGAAACAGATTCTCCTCAGATTTTAATTGAGGCACTTGTATTCTTATATTGTATTAATTGTTCATTCTACATAAGCAAGGTGTGTTTCTTGTTTTGACAGAAGTTTGGAAACAGTTTTGTGTAAAGAAGAACAAATGTGCCCTTTGGGATTTAGGTCCACTTACAAACAGCCTCACACTGAAACCCGAGTGTCTGCTTATTAAGTATTCATTTTTAACACTCACTTGTAATGTGAACTAAAACTTACTGAGATCAATGTATTCAGAGTAAACGTACCACGATGAGATATACTAACACTTCCTTTATACAGTCTTAGGAATATGTTGCTATTATTTGGAATGAAGAAAATGTTAAAGATGATATGGATGACTGAGAACCTTCACAGACATTATTTGGAATGCTGTAACATGTGTATATTGTCATAGGATTTGTGCCAAACCTGCAAGAATAGACAGTCTCTCCTTCCTTAAATACACGTCCACAAAGTTGAGAGGAGGAACTTCCCTGTTTGAGCTTCTCAAGTCCCTCCTGAGGATCTTTGCCAAACAGGAAACACTCCAGTGGGTAGATGAGGCAGCTCAGCATGAGCTCTTCCTCATCCTGGAGACTGCGCTCCTTCTTTTGACAGAAGATGCGTGGTACCTGCTCCTTCAGGTAACAGAGCAACTCTGCCCTGCTGTCTGTGGCCTCCTGCCACTCCTGCAACACACAAAACTTGTTTTTTAATGACACGAAACCGTCTCCACCTAATGACAAACAATAATGCTGATTCTGATTTAAATGTTTCCTGATAAGTATTCCTGGTGACAGTCACAATGACAGTGTATTAAAGGTTGTAAGCAATATAACTTATTGTGTGATGTTCTTTTATCTTTCAATTACGAAAACGCGTCAAGACCGGCTCAGTAGAAGCCTCATTCTCTACACGCTAGCTGGTAAATGCAAAAATGACAAGTAAAAAAAAAAACATCTGTGATGATGCTTTGGCATTAGTAATGGCTGACTCTGATTCTGAGGGAGAACATCTGCCTTTAGAGTCTTTTCAGCCGAGTAAAAGTAATAATATGAAATATATATATAATAAAATGACAAATTCATTACACTCTCTGAAATACAATTAAGATTGTAATCAAAGTAATCACATTGGAATAATCACATTCAGTTCATTTAAAATTATGCATATTTACTACCCTCTTTAAAATACATTAGTTTATTAATCTAGTGTTTTTATACAGTTTATAAAAAAACACTAGATTAATGAAAAGAATAAAAATAAAATAATCGTTAGATTAGTCAACTAATTTACTACAATTTGACATCAGCCATTGAGTGTTAAAAGCAGTAATGTATGTAATCAGCAAAAACAAGCACATTATAATAGTACTTGGATATCAACATAATCAACATCTGTTGGTGTCAAGTAAAAATATATATAGCTTCTCCAATATCTACATAAAACTTTATACCAACAGTGGTGCAGCTGTGCCATTTGATTTAATTTAGTTTTGGCAGTTTACAATACCAAGAGATCAACACATAAAAAATACACTTGTGTTTAGCAGTTTATACTACGTATCACACATAACAGAATAGTAATTTAAATCGACTAGACTTGTCGAGGCTAAACAATCAATAGCTTCGAAGTCCAGCGATCACCAATTGAGAAAAAGGATGGAAGGGGGGCATCTTACGAATGTCACAGACTGCCAACAAACTTACTTTCAGATTTTACATCTATGAAAAACAGATAGCACACAAGACAAATCCCCCGAAAACAAACGTCATTGGCTTCTCTAGAGGAATTATAAATATTCAAGGAGCTAACAGAGGAGCTAACTCTGAGAGTAAGGCTGCTTTGCTAAAAATGCATGCTTTTATCGCGGATTAAATTTGTACTTTATAGCGGAGATAACACGTTTCGCTCCCACGTTGTGTCCCCAATGCTTACTATCCACTGTCAGTTTTAAGAAGTATTATAAAAACATACCCTGCTGAGCTCCAACCCGTCTGGGCATTTCTCCGCCATGTTCCATTTGCCGTAAAGGAGGAGGTGTTGCCAGGAGACAATTCCCTTGTTCAATTGAACATTTTTGCGACGTTGTTTGTACATTTGTACCTGATGTATACATGATTTGTACGCAGTTAGGAAAATTACAACACTTACTCTTGGATTAACTGTGCCATATTCCCCCTTTATGCAATTTTACTTCTTAACTTTTGGCATTTCAGCTATCCAACATTTCACAGCTCAGCACTTTTCATACAAAAATCCTAAAGATTGTTTTTTATATTTTACTGGATAGAAATAAAATATCTAAAATACAGTAAAACTGCAAAATGTCTCTTTAAATTAGGAAATTACCTCGAAATCACACAATTTACTAGGGGAAAAAGCACATACAGATACTAATATTTTAAAAAGTAAGGCATTAAATCTTTTTGCTTCTTACTAGGTAAAAAAAAAAAAATTGTTACTTCAAAACTAATCACTAGAGGGCGCTGTTTGGAAGCGCTGTACCTTTCTTTGCTGAGGAAAACAGTGGTGTAGAGGTCAGAGTTGAACGTTTGTCTAATAGCTTGATATGGATTCCATATTTCATGAGAAAGTAAGTTAAAATGTTTGTTTAAATTTGTTTCTTGCAGGTAAAATGTAGCGTAAAAGCGCCGTCTCCTTGGTCTGTAGGTCATGTGACCGATCTTTAGACATTTGCGGCAGTGTACATTGTATTGTTGTCCAGATGGCTAAAGTGTAAAGTTTTCATTTTAGTTTTCAATAAAGACTTAAACGCATTTGTGACTGACATGTTTGTATTACTCTCGCCAACAAGCTGCATTCATATTCTTCACATAACTCGTTCTTTTTTATAGAGGTGTTGTAAAGTGTTAAGGATGTGTTTACGTAAGCTAGCTATGTAGCCGCTGCTGTGTATGGGCTGTGCAGGGTCAAGAGTTGCATTTTTAAACTTAAATAAAGGATTTTGGGCCATCGTGTCAGACAACGGTCGGTCAACTTTTTTTAGTTTGGGTCCTCTAATATTTTCAAATAACATCTTGAGGCGCTATTAAAGTAATGTTTGTTGGGATTTGTACATTTTTTAAATGAATGTGCAATTTTTAAGAGTTTCAATATAAAAATGTAATATTCAAAATAATATGTTAAACGTCTCTCGTCTTCAAATGGACACATAACAATTCAAATACATGCTCAATCTCAGTCCAAAAATATTCGACTAAAATGCGTTCTTGAAATTAATTCAAAATTTATTCTTTTTCAAATATACTAAAGTTCAGTTTCCGGCCAAAATGTATCAATAAAATTTAATGACTCATTTTGGAGTACACCCCATTGACTTTTCTACTAAGAAAATACTATTTAATAATTCAAAATAAAGTTAGAATAAATATGAGTTATACAGACTTAAAATATATTGGGGATTAAATACAGTATTCCCAAAAAACATACCCATTTAATGAATTACAAAGTTTATTTCAACAATGCTTATTTATAATATTTTGTTTCCAGCAAGAGGGCTCCCTCTGCGCCCAGCACTGCCTCAACAATCTTCTTCAAGGCGAGTATTTCACTCCTGTCGACCTGTCCTCCATTGCTCACCAGCTTGATGAAGAGGAGAGGATGAGGATGGCAGAAGGCGGAATGGCAAGTGAGGAGTACAGGACGTTCCTTCAAGTAAGGAGACAGTACCTAAGAACAGCTAGTCTTTTTGCATTCCCTCTTCTTAAAGTTTGTCTGTTCTTCTAGCAACCCTCTGGTAACATGGACGACAGTGGGTTCTTCTCAATACAAGTTAGTGCAAGAAAGTTTTCTTTGAGTTAGTTTTAGTGTAATTATGCCAAATCCAAAATATTTCCATGTTTCTGTTATATTTACCAGGTTATTAGCAATGCTCTAGGAGTATGGGGCCTGGAACTAATTCTCTTCAACAGCAGGGAGTACCAGAGCCTCATGTTAAATCCAGTGTAAGATTTCTCATCATTATTGTAGTATATCTGTTTGCAAGATAAATCCTCAATGTGAAACATGACTTCAAAATTTCAGAAATGAGAAAGCTTTTATCTGCAACTACAAAGAGCACTGGTTTACTATACGCAAGCTTGGACAGCAGGTGAGAATCCATTGTTTTGTTTTTTTTTTTTTGTTAGAACATCAACTTCTGTAAACATGTTGTTTTTATTTCAGTGGTTTAACTTGAATTCATTGCTGACTGGACCTGAACTGATATCAGACACATATCTAGCTCTTTTTCTTGCACAACTCCAACAAGAAGGTACTTCTCCAGATTGATGCATATGTATCATTATATCTATCTAGATGTTTGAAAAAAACTTACAATCAATTGTGCACAGGTTATTCCATATTTGTGATTAGAGGAAACCTGCCAGAGTGTGAAGCAGAGCAGATTCTTGCAATCATGAGAGTGCATCAACAGGAGCGGCCCAAGCTCATCGGAGAAGAAGAGGGCCAGACAAGCTCAGGGTAAATACGTTGTTTCAATGGCCCACAATTAAACGGACATTTTATTTAAAGTTGCTTTTTTTTTGTAAGTAGCAGGTCAGCAGCTCTTGGTCAGTCAGAAATGGCTGTTGGTGTGGAGGAGGACAATGTGGATGATGATGAAGAGCTTAAGAAGGCCCTGGCACTCAGCAGACAGGACATAGATGTTGAAGATGAAGAGGCTGACCTACGCAGAGCCATACAACTTAGCATGCAAGGTAACGCAAAGGCTTTTTTGTAATTTGGAAAATTGAAAAGTAATCTTTTCTTTATAAATTTCCAGGGGCAGTAATGAGCAACAGCTCTTCAGAAACCGAAATAGGAAACATAAAGTCAAGCAGTCAGACAGCAGGGAGTTCTGTAGGAGGACAAAGGGAAGGCCAAAATGAGACACTCTCTGCTGAGGAGCTAAGGAAGAGGAGGCAAGCCTACTTTGATCGGTAACTTAAATGTTATAACTAGACATAATATTTACATTTTTAAAGATTGTCAAGTACTCACATTTACTTTAAATGTACACCTCTCAGACAGCAGCAACACGCTCAGTCCAACATTCCTCAACAACTAGACACAAAATCATCTGACGGCTCAGGTTGCCACATTACTTCTACTTCTAGATATTAATATTTTATGTATTCAGCTTTAATTACACTGAGAAAAAGGTTATATATATAAAAAATACTTTTCTCTTTTTTATAGGATCAGAAAAATCAGGTTCCAACTTGGACCAACAGCACAAGCTGAGCCCATGAAGTTTGCCTGGTTTTCTTTACTTTATCTACCAGCTGCCTGGATTGGTATTCCCATAAGGGGTAGCTCCGCTCCTTCCTTTAACCTTTTGCACATGCGAACACAAGGACAGTCAGAAATCTGACTTAATTCCCCTGGTTAGTTCGCTTATAGGCCATAAAGAAGACATGCAAGAGGAGGCAGTAGTTAGTCTAAATCTAACTCAGCTTGGCAGTAAGGCTGAAAAAAGAGTGACCACTGAAATTCATGATGCATTTTATCCAAGTTTGCAAAAGCCTTCTTACCATGGCGCCTTCTATTTCTATTGTACAATGTTTTGTATTCCTTTTCTTTGGACGATGTTGAAAGAATCTTGAACATGCAGATGCTGTGTTTGCACATTTGTAAATGCACACTGCTAAGGGCACCATGTGAAGGTCATTGGAGACCAAAAGGTAAGTAAAGGTTTTTAAAAAGGCAAGATCTCTTACCTGGGTCCTGGGACCTGGGTTTGTAGGCCTGTAAATCTAGTGTTGATGCCTATTCCTCCAAAACACTGGGATAGTTTTGAAGAAGAGTACTGTAAGCTTATGCCCACAATTATATACATATACACTGGCTGTTTAATTCTGACACCATCGTCATCCTAAAAGCAAAAAACATTCTACTTTTCACACACTTTCTAAAATCTTTTTCATCCAGTAATGCTCTTTGCTGGTGGTTTGTTTGCCCGATAGCTTTAATAAATGATAGTGTATACATTTTAACCCATACACCATAATGAAACTACTGCAGACACATGAACACATTATTCATTATTGTGCCTCCCCAGTATTTAGGGTTAGCTTTTTAAAAAATAGTATAGATACATCATAATTAAAAAGATAATTTTCTTTGTACCACCAAATACTAGTTGGATGGTATTTGGTATTATCAACCAAGTAGCATAAATGCCCTAATTAGACACCTATTGTGTTTTGGTGTAAGAGACAGTATTTTCATAAGCCACACACAAGATAAATTATTGCTTTCTATTCACATATTTGTGCAGCGTTTTTTGTTTTTGCCTGCTGAAAGCTAAAGAACAAAGTAAGGCAAGCAGTTAATTTGTGTTGGGTAATGTCAATCACAACAATAGTATGAGAAGGTGACTGTTATGTAACTTCCAAATGAAATACTTCTCCAAAGAATCATTCAGACATCAGTTGCATTGTCCATTTGTTTTTGTTAACCATAACCCATAATGTGTGTTTACTGAGTAACCTTTTTCCATAGATTATTATAAATAAGGACATTGTTTACACTTTCTGTTCCCTTGAAATATCTGTAAAATTAGTGCTTTGGTAAAAGAATAAAATGGAATGATGACCCTCCCGCAGAGGTTACGAATTTATGACGTTTTTAAAAAAGCACCTATGGGTGTTGATGTTAATAGTTGGGTTTTATGCAGACTTTATTTTTACTCACTACATTATTACTATAAGCACTAATTCCTGTTGTATGTTACAGTACGTTTGTTTGGATCAATTAGTTCTTGTTCTAGAATTAAAGTGACATTCACTCTTTCGATTGCTTCTCTATGATTTAACAACACCCACAAAGCTGCATGGTTAATGTGTAACACTTTGAACACACTTGCACTTTGTTTCACCAAATAGTAGATGGAGCTTTGGACATCATCTTGCCCCCACTGGTATGTATAGGACCTTTTTTAGTTATTGTGGCAGTAATATACCCTTTGTTACCCTTTACTTCTATTTCTGTGACTTTAATTCTAATGTCTGTAATATTTTTTGTTCTCACCAGAAACCATGATTGAACATATCGAGAGGGTGACTCTAGTGATTTTCCTCACCTTTATGTGCTTCCTCGCTCCTGCCTGCCAAGAAGCCCTTCCAAATGCCACCATTTCAGATCTTTCTCTCAGGAACATGGACTTTGCTATGAACCTGTACAGGAATATATCGAGCTACCACGATAAGAACATCTTCTTCTCCCCCTTGAGCATCTCCACAAGTTTTGCTGCCCTTCTTATGGCCACTGATGGTGTCACACGTGAGGAAATACTTCAAGGGCTTAACATAAAGCAGCTAGAGCGGGCAAACCAACCAGAAATCATTCCACAACTTTTCCAGCTTCTACATGAAAATATCACTCGGAATGGATCACTCAAGCTAGACCAGGACATGGCGCTTTTTAAAAGCAAGCAGCTTGACGTAGAGAAGACATTTGAAGACCACATGACAAAGTATTTTAATGCTGAGATCAAAGGTGTAGACTTTTCTCAGACGGAGAAGAGTGTCAGCTACATTAATGACTATATTAAGAGCAAGACTAAAAACAGAGTAAAGGACATGATTTCTTCTCTTGATACACAAACCCAGCTCATGCTTATCAATACAATTTTCTTTAGAGGTAAGGCCAATAATTTATCTCCTATCTTACTTTCCTGTTTTGACAATTGATGTGTTTATCTCACAGGAGACTGGAGGACACCTTTCAATCGCAACCTCACAAAAATGGAACCATTCTACATTGACAACTACAATATAGTGCAAGTGCAGATGATGTTTAAGGAGAGCAAGTTCTACTTTGGGCGTGACCATAATCTTGGTGCCAAAGTGCTAAGGCTTCCATATGATCAAGGTGTGTCCATGCTTATCCTGCTACCCAATGAAGGTGTTGACTACACTGTTATTGACGATGAGATCACTGCAGAGAGGTTCCAAGGATGGCTCAGAATTCTGAGACCAATGTATGTTTAAAGTTGTATTCTTTCACTATTAAATTGATGACTTTATAAAAACTGAATGTAATTGGAAGGCATTTTGGATTGTGTTTTTTTTTTTTTTTTTTTGCAGCAAAATAGAAGTCCAGCTGCCAAAATTCAAGATTGAGGAGTCGTATGCACTGCATAATCTTTTACCCAATATGGGCATCTCCAGTCTCTTCAGTAACTCTGCTAATCTGACAAAGCTGAATAAGGACAAAGGCCTAAAGGTTTCAGAGGTTGGTTTTGGAGTCCACAGACTATTTTCACTTCTAAAGACATTAATTACAAATATTATCATCATGTATGTTTTTAGATCCTGCACAAGGCCGTGATTGAAGTGGATGAAACCGGGACGACTGCAGCAGCCGCTACATCAACTGGCATCACTCCATATTCTTTACCTCCATCCTTCATCGCTGACAGACCGTTTTTCTTTTTCATATTCCACGAGGACACAAATGCTCTGTTGTTCATGGGCAGAGTGATTGACCCCACCCATAACTAGAACTAGAGTCTTCAGAAAGTAACTGCAGAACCATGGTAATTTCCCTATACTATTGGTATGCATATTTTGTTTTTTTTCCTGTGTTATGTCTTCTTTAAACCATTGTATTTCCTGAAAGTATCCAATAAAGGGTATGTTGTACCAGAAAAGTATCCAGTAAAATTATTCATAATTATGTAGGTGCATATATATTGAATAAAAACACTTGTTTTTGCTCCATTTAATGTGAGTTGAACTCAAAGATTTAAGACTTTTGCTATGTACACAAAACTCAATATTGATCATAGATCTGTGTTAGTGAGCATTTCTTTGCTGAGATAATCCATCTACCTCACAGGTGTGGCATGCAGTGCAAGAAAAAGTATGTGAACATATTTGGAATTTTATGTTTTTCTGAATTAATTTGTCTTAATGTGATCTGATCTTAATCTAAGTCAAGGGTATTGACAAACACGTGTCTAAAAATAATTACACAAAAAAATCTGATCTTTCATGTCTTTATTGAGAATAAACAAAAAACCTCAGTGCTTGTGGAAAAAGTATGTGAACCCTTAAGGTAATGACCTCAAAAAAACTAATTGAAGTCAGGTTTTAGCACATCTGGAGTCTTGTTAAGATAATACGTTTGGAGGTGTAGACTTTGACCGAAAAAAACAAACAAAATCAAAGACTTTAGAAATTCACCAGTCTGCAGTTAGGCAAACAATCTACAAATGGAGACCCTTTGGGACTGTTGCTACTCTACCAAGAAGTGGGTGCCCAGTCAAAATGACACCAAGAGCACAACGAAGACTCAATGAAGTAAAGAAACAACCTCGAATGACAGAAGATTTAAAGGTATCATTGGAACTGGCTAACATCTCTGTTCATGAGTCTTCAATACATAAAACACTGAACAAGCAGGGTATCCACAGCAGGACACCACAAAGGACGCCACTGGTTACTAAACAGAACATTGCTGCACGCCTGAAGTTTGCAAAGAGCACATTGACACTCCACAGCTAATCTAAACACACAGCTGGCTGTAGAAAGGGCATGGCATATCATCATAAAAACATCATCCCAACTGTAAAGTCTGGTGGAGGAAACATTATTATTTTGGGCCTGCTTTGCTGCATCAGGGCCTGGCCAGCTTGCAAACATTGAGGGAAGAATTCCCAAGTATATCAGGATTATCAGGATAATGTGAGGATGTCTGTACGTCAGCTGAAACTGCGTAGAAGGTGGGTTATGCAACAGGACAATGACCCAAAACACTGGAGCAAGTCCACAACAGAATGGCTTCAGAAAAACAAAATCTGCCTTTTGAAGTGGCCAAGTCAGAACACAGACCTCAACCCAATAGACATGCTGTTGATTGACTTGAAGAGAGCTATAGACATGAGACGTCCAAAGAAAATGACAGAGCTAAAGCCATTCTGCCAAGAAGAATGGGCTAAAATCTCTCCTCAACAATGTGTAGGTCTGATCCACAGCTACAGGAATCGTCTGGTTGAGGTTATTGCTGCCAAGGGGGATCAACCAGTTATTATTTCTAAGGGTTCACTCACTTTTTCCACTGCCATTTTGAATGTTGAATGAATGTGTTCAATAATGACATGAAAGATCAGAATTTCTTTGTATAATTATTTTTAGAAACATTATGTTTGTCAATGCCCTTGACTTAGATGAAGATCAGATCACATTTTAAGACCAATTTATTCAGAAAACCATGAAATTCCAAAAAGGTTCACATAGTTTTTCTTGCCACTGTATAAAGATGCTGATTAGAAAGCATGATTTTACTGGCCACAATCTAAGGCCCCTCAAAAATGTGGGGCACAATGCCACAGATGTTGAACGTTTTGAGGGAGCGTGCAATGGGCATGCTGACTGCAGGAATGTCCACCAGAGCTGTTGCCTGTGAATTAAATGTTCTCTTCCATAAGCCGTCTCCAAAGGAGTTTCAGAGAATTTGGCAGTACATTCTACCACCCTTTCATTTTTGTTCTGTATATTTTGTGGCTTACATTTTACATTTTGTCATTTATTTTTGCCATTTGAAACAAAAAGCTTTTGCAGTTCAGCTATGGTACACAGTTAAAGGGGAGCATTTAGCATTTATCTACTTTATCATGAGAATGGACCTTAATGTAAAAAAATATGTATTATAAACGTCACTTTATAGATAAGGTAAAACCATAGATTGTAAATAAAAAAACATAGGGGTAAAACACAAATTCTCATTTTAGGTTCCGGTCCAGTAGGTGGCGGTCGCGTTTTCACAAGCTAGTTTGCCAATGCAAGTTGTTTTATTTTGCAACCACGTGACCCACACTCTCATGGCGGCCTCCTCGTGCATCATGTGTGCCTGTCAACAGTTGTAATATACTTAATTACCGCTGTACGGTAGGTTTTTACTTCACTGTTAAAGGTTTACGAAGGGGTTTTACAATTGTTAGCAAGACAATTAACCGTTTGACAGGATTAATTTAAAACCTTTCTGCAGAAAATGAAGTCAAAGAAGATGAAGCCTAAAGGCAAGCGTCTGATAAATCGAGCTAAACGGAGCATCCACGTGAAAGGCAAATGGAAATCTATCGTGGTCGACCCGAGTGTTTTCTCCGAGGAGGGAATGGAGGGTCCTGGTGTGTTTTGAAGAACTGACAAATTATCGTCTGGTTGACTCCGAAAAGGCTGCCGCAATGGCTGCCAAAGAACTTAACAAGGTAAAGAAGAAAAGAGCCCAAAAGAGAAAAGCTAGCGAGAAAACAGGAGATGCAGAAGAAGGAAAGACGGGCACAACTGAAACCCCAAAGAAAAGAGAAAAAAAGAAGACTAAAAAAAGGAAATCCCAGAAGAAGAAAAGGACCAGTCTACAGAAAAAGTAGCTCAAACAGATGAAGGTGTGGGGGGAACAGAGACCAAAGATGAGTCTGTTAGTAGTTCTGAAAAGGATACTTTTAAACCAGATAAAAATAAGAAAGTGAAACAGGAACATTTAAAACAAACCACCTCAGTGACTGCAGAACAACCAGAGCAGGAGACAACTTCAGACAATCAGCCTTTAGAAATGGACAATGCTCCTAAAAATAAACCAAGAAAGCTTCCAAAAAAGCAGGCAAAGAATTGGACAAATGCTGCCCTTTCTGGTTGTGAGGACAAAAACAATGACATGAGTGCATGGAAAGATCTGTTTGTTCCTGCTCCTGTGCTAAAGGCACTCAGCAGCCTTGGATTTGATTCACCAACACCCATTCAAGTCCTGGCATTGCCCCCAGCTATAAGAGACCGGATGGATATTTTGGGAGCAGCAGAGACAGGTACAACTTTTTCTCGCACTTATTTTTAAGTGTGTTTTAATACTTTCTATTTACATTTAGTAATGGAAGCCTTGTTGTTGCAGGTAGTGGAAAGACATTAGCCTTTGGTATTCCCATGATTCATACCATCCTGGAGTGGAGAGAAAATGCAGGAAATCTGTAGAAGGTGACATTACACAGGTTGAAAGCTTGTATCTACAAAACGAGCCCACAGACACTGATAAAGAAGCTGCGGAAGAGTCTGCATCTGAACAGGAAGTGGATGAAAATGTCACTGTTGAAAATGACTTGGATGAAGACAGTGGTGATGAAGATGGAGCAGATGATATAAAACTTGGATGTGTTCAAGTAGGTGAAAAGGCTGAGTTTGACCATGCTCCTGAGGCAGAAAAAGATGATGCTGCAAGTAAGGGTCAGCCTCTGCTTGGGCTGGTCCTCACTCCCACCAGGGAGCTGGCTGTTCAGGTCAAACACCATATTGATGCTGTGGCAAAGTTTACCAGTAAGTCCCTGATGCAAATATTGGTTTTAAAGTTTAATTGAAATTCCTTAATGAACCACTGCTGCTGTTATTGTTTTACAGACATCAAAACAGCAATAATAGTGGGTGGAATGGCTCAACAGAAACAGAGGAGGATGCTGAGGCGCAGGCCTGAGATTATTATCGCCACTCCAGGGCGTCTCTGGGATCTTATTAACGAGAGACATCCACACCTGCAGAACCTCCGACAACTCAAGTAAACTATGACCTTGGCATAATGTAGCCTTTCAATAAAAAGTTAATTATGCTTTATATTCCACTATAAGTTGAGAGTCTTAAATTTATCATTTTGTGTGATACTGCAGGTGCCTGGTCATTGACGAAGCTGACCGCATGGTAGAAAGAGGTCACTTTGCTGAGCTGGAGAACCTCCTGGAGATGCTGAATACCATTCACTTCAATCCAACTAGGCAAATGTTTATATTCTCTGCCACACTGACGATGTCTTACAGTCTGCCCACACGTGTCTTGCAAAAGAAAAAGAATCTGGGCCAGCGGAGCAAACTGGAAATCCTCATGGAAAAAGTAGGCATTAAAACTAAGCCAAAAGTCATCGACCTGACAAGAAAGGAGGCAACTGTTGAGACACTGACGGAGACACGGATTCACTGTCAGAAAGAAGAAAAGGACTATTTCCTTTATTACTTTTTATTGCAATACCCTGGGCGCACAATGGTGTTTGCTAACAGTATAGACTGCATCAAGAGGCTTAACTCCCTTCTGGTAATCTTGGACGGTACCCCCTTGCCTCTGCATGCCAATATGCACCAGAAACAACGATTGAAAAACCTGGAAAGATTTGCTGAGAGGGACAGGTGAGCCTTATGCACACAACTGCAGTTTGAGGGTGTTCTTATACTCATAATTACTTAAAATAGGGTAATCGCAGATTAAATTACATTTCTGAAATGTAGTCTATTAAACTTCACTATATGCTTGATGGATAACCTACTAAAATTTTTTCCACAGCTGTGTACTTTTGACGACTGATGTGGCAGCCAGAGGACTAGATATTCCTAATGTTCAGCATGTTATTCACTACCAGGTAAGCTTTTTGGTACTCATTATTTATTTATAAAAATGATATATAAATTCATACCAATTTTAAACATAGATAAAAAAATAAAAAAACTGCACACAAGGTAACGAGAGAAAACTTTGTCCTTCACCCTCCGCGGGTGCTCTCATCCTTCAAGCTCGGAGCCTCCTGGGAGCTTGAGGGTTCTGTGCAGTATCTTTGCTGTTCCAAGTATATATGCAATAGACATAAAAATAAATATTTTTAAAAAGAAATCTTTCTATTGCATCTTCCGTCTAAAAAGTGTAATTGGCACTATTATTTCTTTGTGGATTACAGGTTCCCAGGACATCTGAGACTTATGTCCATCGCAGTGGCAGAACAGCAAGAGCGACCAAAGAAGGTCTCAGCATGCTGCTTGTAGGCCCAGATGACATGATGAATTTCAAAAAGATTTACAAAACTCTTGGAAAGGATGAGGATCTTCCTATGTTTCCCATAGAGACAAGATGCATGGAAGCTATCAAAGTAAGATGAGTACTAAAGCTATTTGTAGGTAATACAATGCATATGTATAAGATACATTTTTAAAAGTGTTCAACATTGTGTGCGTTACAGGAACGTGTAGACTTGGCCAGAAAAATAGAAAAGATTGAATATCACAACTGCAAGGAAAAGCAGCACAACTCCTGGTTTAGACAAGCGGCAGAAGCCCTTGAGGTTGACCTGGATGAAGACCTTTTACTTGGTAAAACCAGCATATTCATGTTGATGTAACACTAAAATGTTTTACTCCACATGATAAATAAACCATATACATACATGTTCTCAGGTAAATTAAGCGATTCAGAAGTTGATGGTCAGCAACAGAGGATGGTGAAGGGGATGAAGAAGCACTTGAAGCATTTGATCTCCCAGCCTGTATTTAAGAATGCGATGAAGACCAAGTATCCCACTCAAATGGGCAAACTGGCCCTGCATCAAGCTGCTTTGGCAGGGACAGAAAGTGCTCTAACCAGAATTTCAATGCAAGAGAAGAAACAGAAACAGGAATGTGTTCCAGGCCAGAGAAACCAAAAAAGGAAAAAAAAACAGAAAGAAAAGCAACAATAACTTTGTAGTAAAGGTGTTATTAAATAAGATGATTTGCAGGGTTTATGTAATTATTGGCATTTTAACACACTTATTTTAAAACTATAAAAAATGTTATAGTACCCAAATCCTATTTGTATGTCTTTTCTATACATTATAGCAAGAATATATACAAAAAAAAAACACACACAAAGTTCTTTTAAGTCTATATTCCTGAGTTCAACCAAGGCACAGAAGAATTGGCTGGTCAGGTTTATAGTCTTGGGTAGATGATATTATAATGTGAAGTTTGATAGAGGAGGTGCACAGTTGGCTCTGCACCTTCTGGAATAATATGGTGAACAAGCTTTTGTTCATCACCCTCCATTGAAACAATGTGGATGCCCACATTCATAGCTTGTGACAATGCCAAGATGTCCACATGATCACACTCCATCGCCATGACCTCTACTTCCTAAAAGAAGAGAGCATACACATAATCTGACACAGGCATGTATGCATGTTAAATACTTGGAACATGAAAACGCATTAAGAATCTTTCTTTTTCACTAGAGGGCAGCAGCATGAAACTAACCTGATGACAGTAAGCCTGGAGATTGGGTGCCTCCACAAAGTTGCAGAAAAAGTCTGCATTACTTTGCAGGTATGCTGAGGTAAGCAGCCTAAGATATTGAACCACGCTGTCAGAGGTAGATGGGTTATTAAAAAGCCTGTAGAGGGTGTCTACATGTCCATCAGCCTGGCACAACTCCACTACATTAATAACCTGGAAGAGAACAGTATACATCACTGCCAGCTTATTGACTATGTGCTTAATTTGAAATTCATTGGGTATATTCTTCTGAATGGATTCATTTAAAACTCAAGTAGACTGAAATACTCCACCATAAAATATAGGAAACATGACTGGCTTTCACTAAAGCTTGTTTTTATTAAGTGTTGTACTGTATAAATATGCCTTTAAAACATTATATGCCCAATTATAATGTATTTTGTCTTTTATATGAAATCCCTATTTACTTTGTTGAGATGGTCCTTGAAGTAACTTTCATCAAAGCCAGCGCTGGACAAGGCCATGCTGCTCTCCATAATTTTCTCCATGAATCTGAAAAGGAAATCAACAATTAGGCTAATTTGGTTTAATAATCATTTAATAAAATGTCTATTGGCACAGCAAATGTATTGTTATATTGAAAATGGCGTAATGCATAAAAATTACTTGTATGTTTGATGCATGTGTTCATAATCGTTTTCATAATCGTTTTATTAAACCAAGTAGTATAGTAGTGGTGGCAGATCCAGATAAATGCATTTTTAGTAGAGTGAGAATACTAGGTTTAGGTGAAAGCGTTATAGCCTACTAAAAGCGACTAACCCCTGTAATCCTCTGGAGTTGCGTATAGCTGATTCCAGGTATGCGAAGGAAAAGGCTCTGTAAAAGCAGTTTCCATCCCCGCGCACTTTTCTCACGGTGGAAAACTGTCTGCACAGTTCCTAGCACAAGGAAAAAGTTGTAAGAAATTGCTGGACACGTAGAGATAAATGGACTACCGCATGCATTACACACTCTTAGCAGCTCACAGTTGTTTTAGGTTCCGGCCTTTGGTCAGCAAACAGCAAAGAGATGTCCTCTCTGCTTGAAACCAGCCACCCCTCCATCTGTGGAAAGACAACGTCAGCGTCCAGCCCATGCGGCATTTTCAGCGGTTACCGACATACGACACATTTCAGGAACCTAAAACGTGTTTGAGAAATTTTTCTTTTAGCAAGACACAAATACGTCACAGCGATATGTCGACATTCTGAACGCAGTTCTGTTTCCACTCATTAAGTCCACCGGATGTTTGCATGTACCACGTGCTTATCTTAAAGGGACAGTACTTGTTCCTCAGAAGGCGAGAATTGTCATGAAAGATTTATAAAACATTTTATTTATTGATATAGCACTTTTCAGACACTCAAAGACGCTGTACAAAAGGTAAACTAATTAAGAACAAGAACATTTAAAACATCAGCAATAATGGTTGATAAATCCTGTAGATGGCGCTATCCATTAATCCCTACCAAAGTAATTTAATTCATTAGTTAAATGGATTACACGGTTCAAACGACAAACTTTAAACAGGTTCTAGTCATGGTTCGTGTCAAACCATGGCATGCAATCAGGTTTATCACTCATTTATCACTCATGTTACCAGTAAAACCTGTTTAATGAACTTGTAACCTGTCATTAAATAAGAGTTCTAAGGATCTATTTTACTATTTCCTGTTGTTCCCTGTAGTGTATTTGAATGCAGGAGATCTGTGATACCTCAAGGAATAAAGAAACATACATACCCTCCCCCAAACTCCTGATCTTAATAAGTACCACAGTTTAAATGTAACCATTTTATTTTGAAATATAACAAGAATTAGGCTACATTCCACTGATGACATTTACAAGGCGCTCTTGTTCAAATGACCATGATTTGGAACATATACACGCTCAAATTCCAAAACCACTTTAGCTTAATGTTTCACTTTTTCTGCTAACTTTACTTGAACTTTTGATTTGGTTTGATTTGGATCCCCTCCCTTTTTTGTCTGTTAGAGGTGTCACTGCAGGGCCAGACTCCATCAGTCTCCTCGCTCTACGCTCAGTGTCTGCCTTGTCCAGAATGTACTCCTTAAGACAAAATTATTCAGTCAAGTGTTAGGTAAAGAAAAAGTATAATGAACTAATAGTTACCATAGATATTACCTTCACCATATTCATCATTGTTAAAACATTTATGTTTTGGAGTGGTCCATATACTGGTAGATAACACTGCTCTGCCAAGTTGTTAATGGCCATGAGTATGCTTCCCACTTGCTCCACCTAAGAGAAAATATTAATATTCATTTCTAACCTTTTTTTTTAATATATTTATTTTTATTTTTTAAACAATATTAAGGTGGCATCTAAAAGTCCACACCTGGCATCCATACCTTCTCTCTGGACTGGCCACGTTCCATGAGCAGTGACACTTCTGTCTGCTTGTTCCTGTCTTTAAGGCTCTCTAATTCACCCTGGAGTTCAGACAGCTCCTTATTGACCATCTACATAATAAAACAACACCTGATTGGTTTCACACACTCTTTAAGCAGATGGCACATACGTGTATTCATAGTTGTCTCACCAACTTCTTGATGCCGTGCTCCTGCTTCATGGTCTGTAGTTGTTGCTGTCTCTCCTCCACCTCATCTTCCATTTGCTCCAAACGTTGCAGAAGTTTCCGATGAGTGATGGACAAGGTCTCGTGACGTCGTATGATGGGCGAAACAAATGATTCTGAGTCATTCTCAAGGTAACCTGTGAAAATACATTTAATGCATCGACCAAGCCAAGATGGCTATCACTTAAACGTTTACTAAAAACGGAAACGTACTGCTTGGTAGATGGTCTAGGGTTTTTGCCAAGTAGTCCTCATAGATTTTGTATTTGTTCATTCTGTCCTTTAAAAGATGCCGTCTGTGGATTAAGTAATTTTAAAGCAGTTTAATATTAAGTGCTTGTACCTTGTATTAAGTGTTCACATGTTAGAAATTCTCACCGGGCTTGAAGGTGTATCAGCTTTTCTTTCAATTTTTCTATGTCTCTCTGCTTCATATTATTTTGCTGCCGTGCATCTTCATACTTTTTTAGTGCTTGGTGCTGCTTCAATTCATTTTCAGCCACAAACTTCTCAAAAGTCCTTACTCTTTCTTTATTCTGTGAAATAAAATAAAAATATTGTCTATAGGACGGAATAATAATTTGTGAACAATAACCTATTTATGGCTATAGCCTACTTATGTTCCATTTACCTGCTGTTGTTGGAGCTCCAGTTCAGAGCGTCTCTGAGCTAAAGCCTTCACACGACTCTCAAAATCCTGCCGTTTGAGAGCCAGAAGTCGGTTCAGATCTTCCAACTCTGCTTGTTTCTTTAGTACTAGAGTCTTTTGCAAAGTGTTCACTCCGGCCTCAAGTAGTCGACTAGATGGCTATATAAATACAACTTTCTTTTTTAAAACAACTCTAAATTTGTCAAAAATGGCACTTAAATGTTTTATGCTGAAGATTGACTTTTCCTCACCAATCAATAATTCTTACCTCTGTTACAACAGGTATGTGGTTGACATTTTCCTCTTTGGGCCTAGGGGAAGAATTGTAATTTAGTCTGAGAAAGGTGTATGTAATGACATTTAGAAATTCGCAGCTTATGGCCCAAAAGCCTAGGCCTCGTTTACCTGCTGTCCTCAGGCTGTGTCACAAAGACGTTTCTCATTCTGTTTTCCACCGTGAGTTTCAGTCGTGGGTCGCCACTATCCAAGAAGGGCAGGGTAGTAGTCATAGTGCTAACTAGTTTCCTAAAAATCCGAACACCTACAGCCAGTATTTTAATCCCCGTTCGGACAAGGACAACAAGGTTCCTTCCGGATGTTGTCCCGTAGTTGTGTGGTTGTTGCCTGAGAAACAACAGGCCCAACAACACGGAATGCGTCGGGATAGTTTCTTCGTTGTCATGGCGACGGCCAGGGAAGCGGTTCAGTTTAATCGACTGAGTGAGTGGCATGGAAATGAGAGTCTTAAACACGGCCCACTCTGTTTAGGTTTATGGGGACTATCAAAAGCTCTGGGTCCTTCTCTCTGTAGTGAGTTCAAGTATTATCATATACATCATGTTATGTAGCCTATATTATTGTAGCCTACCTAGGGTGAATTTAAGTCATGGGACACTGCAAAAAATGTTCTACTCTTTTATTTGATTGGGACAGTGCATGTTATTTTCTTTATTTGATAAAGTGGGACACCTCGATGGATTATCTGGGACATTTTTGTAAATAACATTTTAACACTGAAATTGATACAGTTTTTTTCAAAGATTTGTTTATTAAGCTTAGCAAAAACTTAATAACCCATAATCGACCATCACAGCATTTTTTTCAGCACAACTCATCCTGCTGGGTATTTGTGGTTGTTTCTGTCCCTATCAACATATTCACACATGGGCTCCTCTGTCTTTTGTGTCTTTGGTTGTGGCTTTTAATGCTCCTTTGTTTTTGCTTTTTTTTTATCTATTTATTTTTCTTTTGTATTTTTTTGTGTTTCTTAGGCACAGATCTGAACTTATTCCTTAAATGAGAAACATGCTGTCCTTTACCCATCTGGTTCAGCATAATGCAGGTAGTGTCAGTTTTTACCTGCATTCTTTCTGTAGTTTCACTTTGTAATAAAGTGTGACGCTCAAAAATTGTTTGATAATAAAAATTCCTAATTGTTTTTTTCCGCCACTGCTTGTGTGTGGCATTTGCCCCACTTTTTTGACATCTCAACCAAAAAGGTTTGTGATTTTTTTATACACAACAAGCATACCCAACATTTAGTTCAAGTTTGGGGACTAGATTTTGTTAGAATGTGAAATAAACCTTTCGATGCTAAATTGCCCCAGATTACCCAATGTCCCACATTACCCAAATTCACCCTACATCTTGTAACGTGACACCAAGCTCAAATAGGCATGTTAGGACAACAATCATCCCATACACTTTTTTGCATGAAATTACCGTACATAAAATAGTCAGACTGTTTTTAAATGTAGTCCTATGCTGACTAATGAACCTGCTCTGAAGGAAGGAATTGAAAACATGCAGCTTGTCAAGCTGTAAAAACATATGCTGCAGGACTTGTTTGCGGCAGACAAAAATTCTACTTCCAGTCAAGGTGCAAGAAGGTTGAAAGAAATTCTTGTGAAAGGAAGGAAAAATAAAAAAATGAATTGAGCAATGCACAACAACATGCTCAACGCAACACGTGACAGTTCTGATTGTTATAAAAGTGGATCAAGCTTAAAGTGCATACACTGTGAAGGCATTGATGGACTGGAACATAACTGGTGAGTTATTTCTATTTTATTTTTAGTCTATTCTTGAGTTATAATAAAAGAGTAGAGAGTGTTTACAGTTTAAATGATTTCTGCTACATATTTTCTGTCACTATATTTGGAAAGGAATAAGTAACACTGTCAGAAAGCACATACAAATATGTATCTTGTGTATCTGCCTATTGCTAGTGTGTTTGTGCTATCTTTGTATGTATCTTTAAAAACACTTATTGTAAGATCAAACAAGTTAAATCTAAGTTATTTCAGTCTCTTTCCCTAATGCATACCTCACTGTACCACTAACTGTATCACCTCAGATCAGGAGAGGCAGAATCAAGTTGAACCCAACACAGTCAACATGCCCTTAAAAGGTAGCTTTCCTTTGAGCCTCTGCAGCTCTCTGATGTCTGCCAGTGCACATTTAAGCTCTTTCAAATTCACCTCTTCCCAGTATTACACTAGTGTACATTTATAGCCTATAGTGAGAGTTGGAAAGATTTTACTCACTTTAAATGTGTTAATGTTTTAGACTGGCTCTAATCAGCGGTCCTGTTGGTCCTGTATGAAGACTGTTGGATGTTGGATACAGTAGATTTCTTCCACTGATGCTTGCTGTCAGCAGACCCAGGTCTCTTTACCAGAGACTCAACAGGGATTTCAAAAACAGAGCGGCTTTCTGCCCATCAAGCCTCAGGACTCCACACTTCACAGCAGACCTGCTCAGGTGAGAAGATGTTTTTATATCTATTAATGAGCTTAAAGTTTATAGTAGTATCTTAGTCTTGTAAACTCCTTCAGTCCCTTTATCTCCCTCTTGTGGGTGAACAAGAGAGGAATAAGCTTAATGTTGTGTCTATTAAAGCTGGAGTAGGCATTTTGTCCTAATGTGCAAAATAAAAATGACTACTCTGTGTTATATTTTGATCAGAAAATCTAACAAAATCCCAGACTGTTTATTCGTGGAAATGGTTTATCATTCTTTTTGGCCACCATTAAACCACGTAAGCCTTCCTTATGCATCTCCACAGTGTTTATAGAAGCAACATTGTAGTTGTCCTGTTATTAACTGGTCCAACATGAAATAATAGGTATAATCCTGGTATGTGTTTGTGTTTGTGAAGTTTCTCAGTCATCCAGGACATCTGATGACTGAGAACCTTTTACCTTTATTTCGTTTTTTTTTCAAGTTTGGGGGACTAGATTTTGTTAGAATGTGAAATAAACCTTTCGATGCTAAATTGCCCCAGATTACCCAATGTCCCACATTACCCAAATTCACCCTACATCTTGTAACGTGACACCAAGCTCAAATAGGCATGTTAGGACAACAATCATCCCATACACTTTTTTGCATGAAATTACCGTACATAAAATAGTCAGACTGTTTTTAAATGTAGTCCTATGCTGACTAATGAACCTGCTCTGAAGGAAGGAATTGAAAACACACAGCTTTGTCCCTCAAGCTGTAAAAACATATGCTGCAGGACTTGTTTGCGGCAGACAAAAATTCTACTTCCAGTCAAGGTGCAAGAAGGTTGAAAGAAATTCTTGTGAAAGGAAGGAAAAAGAAAAAAATTAATTGAGCATGTCACAACAACATGCTCAACGCAACACGTGACAGTTCTGATTGTTATAAAAGTGGATCAAGCTTAAAGTGCATACACTGTGAAGGCATTGATGGACTGGAACATAACTGGTGAGTTATTTCTATTTTATTTTTAGTCTATTCTTGAGTTATAATAAAAGAGTAGAGAGTGTTTACAGTTTAAATGTTTTTTGTGTTTGTTTACAACTGTAATTACCAATTTTAAACTTGCTTAACAAATTCTTCTTAATAAACTACCCCGTTCCCTTGCAGACAATAATATTTCCTTTAAGCTTTTTAATCCCCGACTGTGAGCAGACATATCCTGGTCTAATATTAGTCTGAACATTAGCTCTTGTCTCGTGTTTTCATCAGACCGTTGTATTATCACCACTGCAGTTCCTCTTATCTCGCCCTGTGCTTGTCTCTTGACATATATGGACACAGCCGTCACTCTGACATACCCAATGACTGACAATTACAGTCCCAAAATAATGAGCGAGCACAGCTGAGCCCGGCTCGGACGTCCACGCTACTCCGCCTCCACCACCACCACAGCCGTGTGTTCGTGTGTGTCGTGTGTGTGTGTGTGTTTGACTGTATGGGGAAACAACGCTGCTAAAACAAAGCCAGTAATGAGCAAATTCCGCTATAATGAATACTTGGCGCAATTTCGTAATGCGAGCGGTAACTGTAGTGCTGTTACTTCACGAGGAGAGAGGAGACCACGGAGCAATCAGAGCGACGTAACGTCAGAGCAGGAGACGTAAGGCTTTTGTTGTGGAGGGGGTCGTGCATGAGTGTGTATTATCTATGTTATGCTAAAAAATAATGCTAACATATCTTGCTCATAGGCTCTCTTTCGAGTATTCTATCACATGCTTAGTGTGTGTTAAATAGAATATTTACATCCATCTATTTTGACACATGACTTAGGCTTACCTTTTATTCAGTTCCTGGTTTATTTAACCCCAGAACCTACTAGTCACTTGTACAAGCTTCCTCAATGTGGCCCTCTGGACAAACTAGGAGTGTGCTGACGAGTGAATCCAAAAGTACATTTACAAAAGACTATCTTCTAATAAGTAGTGTTGCTATACTGAAGAAAAGGTTAAAGCAAAAGCATCGGAACTCAGTTTTCAGGATTGATAAAGTCTCTTGGAATTAGAGATAAAACATCTTCACCTTGAAAACTCAGTCCAGATTGCTTTAACTTTTTCTTCAAGATGACCTGGATGACTGAGAACCTTCACATACATGTGGCTGTACTGGTACTGCATTGGTTGAAGTGGTTGTAAAAATCTTATTGCTGTCTTATTAAAGGGCTGTGGACCCATTGGTGTTGGCCACAAAAAGAGGGGATGTGACCACTGTTAATGAATTGGCCACTTCCTGCCCTCGCAGTCTGGTCAAGGAAAACAAAGAAGGATGGATACCTTTACACTACGCTGCCATTTGTGGAGAGACGGAGTGTTTGAAGACACTATTGAAGGGTGTGATGTCTTAATGGCTGTCCAACAATATTTCAAAACACCAGAAATCACTGTGTCACTCACTTTGTAATAACAGTGTTACATATCTTTGCCTCAGTTCATCCAGATTCTGTAGACAAGCGGACATTGCAGGAACAGACAGCTCTGCTCCTCGCCGTGTCTTGTGAACACTTGTCATGTGCACGGTGCCTTCTGGAGGCCGGCGCTGACCCTGATATCAGCAACAAATACAAAGAAACGCCTTTGTTTAAAGGTACATCTATAATATTGATTTTTAAAACATTTTCTTGTTCTATAAAAAGCTGCATCTTGTAGGTAGGGGCCTTAAATTCCTTTTTTTGTGGTTTCTGATTGTGAAGCCTGTGAGCTGGAGAATGTGGACATGGTGAGCCTCATTCTGTCTTATGGGGCCACTGTGAACCAACGCTGTGGTCAGGCTTGGACAGCTCTTCTGGAGGCTGTTTCAAGAAACAACATAGAAATCTGTGAGATGTTGCTGAATGCTGGTGCGTTCATCAATCCTCCTAATACCTACAGCATCACACCACTGATTGTAGCAGCCCAGCAGGGACACCTGAGGGCACTGTGCTACCTGATTGAAAAAGGTAGACAAGTTCGTTTTTACACTGAATTTTTATGCTGTTTTTCACTCTTTTAAAGGCAACACTTATTTTGTTTAGGTGCTGACGTGAACATGCAGTCATGTGATGGACTTACAGCGTTGCACAAAGCCAGTAAAAATGGCCACGAGGAAATTGTGGCCATGTTGTTGAGTAAAAATGCAGATGCAAATAAGTCCTGTAACTCAGGGCTGCTTCCTCTTCATATTGCAGCTCAATATGGGCACCACAAGTAAGTAAAGATCTATTGAATTTGAATGTCATTTGTCAGGCTTAGTTTTTTATACATGACATGGCATAATTAGGTGTTGTCCTTTGTTGTTTGTGTTCAGGATTGTGAGCCTACTTGTGTCAGTGACGAGTCGAGCCAGGCTCCGGCACAGTTGGATCAGCCCCTTGCACCTGGCAGCTAAGCACAACAGACCCTCAGTGGCAGCTGTGTTACTCCAGACAGGTGCAGAAGTCAATGCCCCACTCCCCCACAGTCACTTGGTGCAGTTTACAGATCACAGAGCCACAGCCCTTTACTTTGCGGTTGCCTATGGCAGCACAGAGACAACGGAGGTATTACTGAAAGCTGGTGCGAGCCTGAGTCTGGACCCGGTCAGTCCTCTCCTGGTGGCTGTGAAGCAGGGCAGTATTCGAACTGTGTCCTTACTGCTGCAGCGAGGGGCTGATGTCAATGCCAAAATCCCATGTTATGCTACAGCGTTCCCTGCTGCTTTAGCACTCTGTTTGAATAATCTGCCTCTCCTTAAGTGCCTCCTGGACAATGGTTGTGATGCCCTCTCCTGCTTTACCTGTATATATGGCACTAACACACACCCAAACACTGCAAATACTGCAAGATGCATCTTTCAAAATAACAACATGCTCAGTGTAACCTGCAATGAACCACACGATAGGTCAATGCAGGTGAGGAAAACCAGGAGCCAAAAACAATTCCAAGTAACAGAAAAAGTTTGTTGTGACTGATGGATGGTTTTGTGCTTCTCTTCCTCTTCAGTTCTGTGAGTGGCTGTCATCATCTGTTATGTGTAAATGGGCAGGACCTGTTGTAGACCTGCTGCTTGAGCATGTGGGTCAGGTTCAGTTGTGCAGCAAGCTCACTGCACTCCTGGACAGTAGAGAGGAGTGGAGACCTGTCAGCAGGAAGTCACGTAAGGATAACGCTTCTCTGTTGACAGATTTTCTCAGATGCTTATTTCATAAATGCATAAATTTTGACTTTACTCTTTATTTTTCTTTCTTTGAAGTATCACCTCGGCCACTGCTGCACCTGTGTAGAGTAAAGATTCGGACCCAAACAGGAAAACAGACATTGCGATCTCTAACAAGCCTTCCTCTGCCAGACAGGCTTATCTCCTATCTCAGTATGGCTGATTGAACTTTGTCTTTCTTGTTTCTCATAATTCCATCTAATACCTTCAGTATGTAAATACTCCTCCAAAGCAACTGTCAGTTTTTGATCTATTTATATGTAATGTGATTGTGAGGCTTTTTAAAGTGTCTGGGAGAATGTTTTGTCTTACAGTAACCTTCAGTGAGAAGCATAAAAAGAATGTTGTACTAAAAAGAACTCTTGTGGGAATTTATGTCATTTATTTAAAAATAAAAGTCTATCAAACATGATTTTGACATTAAAGGCAAATCTATGTCACACATTCTATTTTCAAAGTTGAAAGAGAAAACTAAAACAGGATGCTTTGTGTCATTTGCATGACTTAAAAAACAGACAGAGGAAACGAAACTAAACGTGAAAACCTTTGAACTTACTGTCAGTTTTCAAAAAACTTAGTGGCATCATCCCTTGAAACGTTAAACTGATGGAAGACTTCTGCAAGTGCAACTTAGTCCTTGTCATTTGAACAACAAAATAAGCTGGTTATGAATAAGTGCTTTAGCATATTTCCAAATGCTGTAACATCCGGAGAAGTCATATTTACACGTGCAGTCCAGTAAAAGCCTATCAAATAAAGCCAAAAACGCTGAAGATTGGAGACTGGACTGTGGGTTTAGTCGGTATAGGTTTGACCACAACATGTGTGTGAATCTTGTGTCGCTCGGGTATCTCTGCGTCACTACGCGCTGCTTTGGTCCACAGTCCCAGTGGAGGATGGGGAACCACTATGTGACTGTGTAGGACCTGTTGTCCGTGGTACTGAAGTGGGCAGCAGCCGCAGACGCTCACGCAGTGATGAGAGGTCAGGCCCAAAAGTAGAGCGTCTTTATCGCGACGCGTGGACGCAGGAACTGTGGCCTTAGCCTCATCTTCATAAACCTTCTTCTTCTTTTCTCCTCCTTCTGTCTTTTTGGGCCCTCCGTGGGTATTCTTCTTCTTCTCCTGGCTCAACTTGGGTTCCTCCCAAAACGACGCAGGTAGTTGGCGTTTCCTCATCGGCACCTGCTCCACTGCACTCCCCGCGTTCTCCACCTCCTGCGCTCTGCCCTTTACACTCTCATGAGCAGAGCCCGTGGGTTTACTGTGCTCCGCGGGCCTGTGCGCGTGACACCTCGGCACTCGTGAGTATTTCTGAGAGAAACGCTTGAGCTGTTTCTGAAGGTACTTCCTGTGATCCACGGAGCGCCTGCACGGGGCTGACTTATCCAAGGCCGCTTTGATGTCACTTGACGCGAGGTTCACAAAATTGAGTAGTGTTTTCACCTCACTGTCTGCCATGTTTGATATATCAGCTCAGTCCATAATATAGCCTAAATGTGATTCCACCACCAAAATCTAGAGAAAACACAGGATATTAGTAAACAAATTAGCTATGAAATAATAATACATAAAAAGGCTTTACTCACTGCTGCCGCTGGGTCCAACGCAGCAGTAGAGGTCCTCAACAAGTTGAATGAATATAAACTCCGTGTAGTGATGGTGCTTTCCTTGAACCAATCAGCGACCCCAGGTCCCTCACAATGCACCCCGATCAGCCTTTGAGCCCCTGCTATCGGAATTCTTTACAACCGCAAATTGTTGCTATGGAAATGCGTAAAAAGGCGCAGACCAAAAAAAATTTAAAGATGCCATATAAGGCCAAAAAAGTGCACTTAAACGGAACATAGCAATAACAAATCAGGGAATGTAATAGTTTCTTCTCCAAATCATAGTAGTCAAAGTTTGCATTTGGACACTGGATCACATCCGCTCAATGAGTGATGTCAGCTGTAGAGATCGGTGCGAGAGGGGAGGGGGTGGAGGGGGGCTCTTAAGAGTGCATAACCATGGAAAGGGGCTTGAACGCTCAAGAATCTTGTCTTTCTGTTTGCCCCCTCAATCGAGCGACACAAAAGCTGAATTACTCATTCAAACCTTGCGGAACAAAGGCAAAGGATCTGGATTGCACTCCTGCATTTGTAGTCAAACATTTAGAGACTTAAATCGAGTCGTCATGAAGGAGAAAGAGTCGGACAAAGCCCATAGAATTGCCATCAGCAAACATTTTCCTGTGTCATATTATAGGGTCTCCATGGCTCCCTCTGGCCCGGGGACAATAGCACAAGTTTGCACACTCGAATACTGTCACCCTGCCAACGGCAACAAGGGCCCAAAACAGGACAATCCCCGAAGAGAAAGCATGGGCTCTGCGGGAAGGTTGCAATAGAGCAGGAAAGGGGGACTTGTGAAATGCTAATTGAGCTTCATCCCCTTATTGAAGTGGTGGTGGTGTGTGGGGGTACCTATCGTTTCATTGAGGCGGTGGAATGAGATGTGAGGGACCATTTGTCTCGTGCGTAAAACACCTCATGCCCGCGTTTCAAGCTGCCGTCAAAAAACACCCTCCAAAAACAAGCCATATAGATTTTTTTCCCCCAAAAAACTGACAGACTAAGGTTGGTTGCAGACCATTTATCAAGAGGGGGACTGCAGGCTCTGTGATTGATGGCCTCGTTCAGTCAATCTGAGGTTGTGTGAGGATAGCCCCCGCAAGTCTATCTATGCGCAGTGCATCCCTCTCACTGTGTGGAGCCATCCAGACCCTATTGTACTCCACTCCTTTCTCTTAACCTCGCTCTGTTCAGCTCAAAAGACCAATTAACAAAGGGTCCTTTCCCCCTGGTCTGTCAGTCCACTCCTTTGAAGTGACCGAGAATGAGAAGGGACACTTCATTGAACTTACTACAATGTGATCCATCCCTTGTGCACAGACAGGTGGATTGGATTCTTGTTGATCATGTTGGGATGTAACACTGCTCCTTTCTCTATTTTTTCAATCCCACAAAAAACGAATATGATCTTCTAAGACACAAAGAAAGCTTTTCAAAGGCGCATAGTGTAAAATGTGGTGGTAAAACATTATGTTTTTCATTAGTGTGTACTTCCATCAAAATAACATCCTTTGAATTTGTCTATACTGGAGAAACAATCCTGTAAAGCCCCACTGAACCCTTTAGAAGGAGTTGATTCAGTTCCATTACTTCCCACTGCCCATAGTGAGCACTGCTGGGTGAGAAGCCCGACCATGTTTCTTTTTAAGCACACGTTCTTGCATGGATGTTGTGGTTTCAGAATTATTATAGCCCTATCTGTTTGGGGATCGACAGCATGTCCCCTGCCATCGGTGTTCACATGTCCTTAAATGAGAGTGTAAACTGAATAATGACCTTGATATGACCATGATTCCTTAGATTCTATTTGGCATTGTATGAAGTGTTTTACTAGGGGGGTTCCGGTTGTAGTTATGGTCTCCTCATTAGGGGACATAACGTGCAATCAGATCTCACTTGTTTCTAAACCATTACATTTGCTCATAATACATGCATTATCAATAGTGCAAGCAAGCCCACTAAGGCTCCACATCACAAATCACCAGTTATGTCTGAATGTTGCACACATTTTTGAAGTTAAAGCAGAAAAAAAAACTTTCCAAGGGACTAATATCATTCTCCAAGTTTTTACATTAACAATTTGATGAATAACAATCTTGACATGTCCCATCAATGTGCACATATATATCAATATAAACAAGAATGAAAACAGCTGCCCTGGGAACATTGTAAATGAGTTTGTGCCACTGGGGAGATTTGTAAGCAGTTCTCCTAAAGTGAAAAACATTATAAATGGAGGTGAGTTAAGCTTTACTGTGACAGCTTTCTGCTCTAAAGTTAAGGCAGAAGGTCCACTAGGTCTTGTGGGTATTTCTCTGGTTCTTATTAGCTGCCACTCACTTACTCCCTGTGTCTTATTTGTCATTCAGCGATGTCAGCAAATAAAGCAGGACAACTGTCTAAGTTTGCATTTGATGGAGCATGATTACACAACACAGATTTAGTTTAAAAAAAAGCTTGACATGTTATGCATTGTGTAATGGTCCTTCTTCTAATGATGCTTGTTCACGCATCACAAGCTACTCTCCCTCAACACAAGCTCCACTGTGACAATCTTACACACAGTAGGGGAAGCCATACCACGCAGGCTACAATGTGCTTAAAAACAGCTCCATGCCAAGTGTATCTCTTGCCAACTCAACAATATGGTTCAATATGAATGACTTGCATCTAAAAACGAATTAATGCTCATGAAATCTTTTTTTTTTTCTTGCACATTTATGGCAAGCAAAAAACAGAGCATTTCAAAATTTTAAATTCATTGAAAATCCAGAGCAAATGGATACCTTAAGTTTGGAAGTGTAGTTTGTGGTCTTTTCTGGTGACGTGGTGGTGAAAGTGCAGACTTCACTCCTCACAGTCTCTCTTTCTAGAGCATGTGAACAGCTATGGTACTCTGCTGGGACATGACTAGACCAAGACCAGTACATTGGGGTAGGTTCTAGTGAACAGTTATAAAATCCGGTCCAAAGTTTCCAGACTCATGGAGGGTTTGTTTGGTAAAAGAAGTAGAGATTTTTCAATGAAGACAAAACAATAGAATGAATGATATGGAAAATAAAGACGCTCTGGTCTTGGTTGGTTATGTCCAAGACCAAGACGAGACCGAGAAAAAAGGATGTTGAGACTGAGACAAGACAGAGCAAAAAAGAGATTAAGACCAAGTAAAATTAGTTTGACATCTTGAAGAAGATGTTTGGGATTTTTTGACAACATTGATGGATAATCTAGACCTCACAGCAGATGGTGCTGGTCCCGGTCTCAAGTCATGGCAAGGCTCTGGCATCAAAAGAATGTATGATCTATGGGACATTGGCAAATTCAAGACATTTGAAGCTATACAAAATCGATAGAATATATCTCAGGCATTATGTAAAGACAAAAAGCAATACTCTTGAGCTCTCAGATGATGCACATCTATTAGAAAAGACTGAATGCCAGAAACGTGGATGATTTGTTTCCAGATTGTAGACATTGAAGCCAGACTAATTTTTTTATGAACAACTTGAAGCACACTGCTTAAAACAACAATAGACTCTGAATCACGGGAGGAAATCCTGCTGCTGCCTTCTAGAATATCAATCTGTAATAGATATATAGAGAAATACAATATAATATTTTACTCTCCTACATACACAGTGAGTTCATTTAAGGAGCTTCTCCAAACTGTCCAAAATGTAAACAATTCAAAAGAACCAGATACCATTGTCTCTGGGAGTGTAAAATGATTGAAGAGTTCTGGAAGACAGTATGTAGCCAGATCGGTCTGGTGATTGTCCAATTGCTATGTCTGCTGGGTCTTGTGCCTGAATCAATGAGGTCACACAAAGAGGCTTTAGTTTCTACTGATGCTGGCCAGGAGGGCTTATAGGTTGAAAGAAGTCCCCTCTACAGATTTATGGAGAGCTCTCGCGGCATTGGAGAGGTTGAGATTTTGTTTGGTTTTGGCCAAAACGCACAATAAAAAAAATAATTAAAACATTGTTTCTGTGGTCTGATGTGCTTAAAGAAAAGAAATTTCAACAAAAAATAATAATAATATTTTGAGACCGGATAAAACCGAGTGAAACCTAGACAAGACCAATTAAAAATGTGTTCAAGATGGAGTAAGACCTTTAGAAAATGCCACATAGGTGATTTAAAAAAACTCAGTGTTTCATTTGCTCAGTTTAAAGTTCTGTGTTGTCATGTTTCACCACTAGATGGCAATCAACCTCTACTGTGTCATACCCCAGCAAAGCCATACATAAGAAATGCACAGTAAAGCTACATTCTGTTGAGTGAATCTTCCTTTCTGAATACCTCCTGATTGACTTTGCATTGACATGAGTCGGATGCACATCAAATGTTTGGGGCTCTGTTTGTTTTCAGAGCTGTGGCTCCTGATTAAGTATGTTGGCAACATTAATATTGCTGAAAGACCACTGCAATTTTATTAAGAGGCTCCCTTATCTGACTTAAAAGGACTGTGATGTTGTGGCAGATAGTTGATGGAATGAGTTGAGGCAGCAGGAAGGAACCAGGAGGATGTAGTGCTTTTCTCTTGTCAGATAATCGATGGTGGGACAGACTGTAAGGAAGTAAAGGATAAGCTTAAATTGTAACATTGGACTAAATGCCAAAAACTGCAGCGAGAACTCTGTATTGTATGTGCAAATGGAGGTGAAACAGCAGCTGTGAATTTTCCACTCCAAAAGTCACCCACAGCTCTTGTCTGAGCTCACCCCATTACAGTTTGTCAAGAGCTTTCTGATAAGGATGACGTGTGACCAATGCTTTGCTGCAACAAATCCCTGCACCACTCTCTAATCATTGATCTCAATCCTGAGTTAAGAGTTGGCTTAGGTGGGATTTAGAGTTTTTTTGGTGGAAGCTGTCAGTTTGTTGGACACACTTTATAGTCAAAGGGGGTTTATTGAGACACAAACACCTATGGGTCACATGGCACCAAGACAAGGAGGTGGAGTTATTGTAATTATATATTTTTTTGAAAGACTATTGGTGCTGTGATCTTAAAGGTGCTTATCCCACAAGATATTTAGATCCTCTTATATGTAAGCTCTTCCCCCATGATGTTAGGGTTGAATTCTCCTGTCTCAACTGGGTACGTCATGTTGGCATCCATCTACTGTGGAGTAATTTTATAGCTGTGCCCAGTCTAGTGAAAAGAAGAGCGCCAAAACATCCTTATGCAATCTTCGACCCATAGTTTTACTCTTTAAAGGTGGTAAAGTTATTTTTCTAAATAAGGCTGAGGTTAAAAATAAACGTCTTATGAATATCTTATAAGTGTCTTTGTTGTTGGAGATGAGCAGTAAATGCCAGCTTGCATCAGTCGTGTTTGTTAGTGTGAGCCTACTTTGGGACACTGGACCGCTGCGAGTGTTCTAGCACACATCCAACCCAGTGCACGGGTGCACGGCACTGGCACTCAGTGTTTTCAGTCGGTAGGCGTCTTGCCTTGACTCTCTCTCCCTCTTCTTCCCTCGCTGCACTTGACTTAAATTCGCTCCAGTATAAGCGTCATCCTTACGCACTCGCCTCCACGCATTGTGGCTATACTTTCAGCATCGGGCCACTATATATAAGAGAAAAAGCTAAACACAACAGCTAAGCAGTAGCATCAGCACCACCCCACCCTTGTGTTTTGGGACTTTTTTTCTGTGGACGGAAGGTTGGATGCGGTCAGGATGAGCTGATGGTGATGCTCCCGTATAGAACAGCGCGCTGTATTTTGGCACACACAGGGATGCATCAATTTAACCCTCGACTCTGCCCTCCGGACTCGCCCATCCAGTGCTCAGTCTAGATAAGTTGTACAAGGGGATGTGTGCTCGTTTCGCGCGATACTCCCAAGGATTTGTCTCTCTCTTCGATTTCTCTTCAACTTGGATGGCTTAAGTGGCCCATTTGCACTCATGCACGCAGCTGAGGAGCATGTAAGGCACGGGCCATCTACCGTCCTCACTTTGCACGTTGGAGTAGATTTAGCGGCGTGATTCGGGTCGCTTTCATCTCTCTGAGTGCCAGTACGACTACAGTCAAACTACTTTCGACATGTGAGATTTGCTGGCGTCTCTCTCTACCTGTCCTATGCTAGCCACAACGGGATTGCAAGAGGAAAATGATTGTGGCATAAACTATTTGTTTAGACGCCTGTCACAGATAAGACCGCCGCTGGAGTGGACAGGGTGGATGGTGATTTCCCAAACAGTTCAAGCCTATGTCTACTGCATTCATTTGTTGGAAACGCTGCCTAGTGTCTTCGAGAACAGCGCAAGAGGAATGCTGGTTCAAGATCTAATGCCATTTACTTTAAGTTTTTGGCCTTTTTTCTTTGGTCATTGCCTTCTCTCACTGCTTTTACTCTCATGTCAGGTAAGCATCATGCCCCACAGCAACTTCAATTAAAGCTGGACTAGGTAGAACCCAAAACAGTAGAGCCAGTCCTAAAGTACACTTACCATTCTCTTACTTTATGCACCAAAGTACTCTTTGAAGGCTGCTTGCTGATGTTGCGTTTAAAGTGAAAATAATTAATTATACAGAAAAACTGCACAACTTACAGTCAGCCATATAGATGTAATATACTTTGAAAAGAGATAGCTATTTTCATTTTTATGAGTTTTTTTGTAGAGGCTTAGTTGAGAAGATAAGTTTCAAATAAAAAATAAATAAAAAATAAACACACAAAAATTTGTATTAAGAGAAATGTCACTCGTGTAGCTGGTGTTTGGACTTATTCAGCAGTAAATATTCATGCTTTGTTTGTGTGTGGATTGAGTCAGCAACCCATTGGCACCTGTTTCAAAGAAATTCAGTCTGATGTGTATGTATGAGCAAGGCAGACAAGCACTCGCGTCTTTTGTAGTGGGAAGATAGAGTGTGTTTTCATCATAACAACATTCCCATCAGGATCCCTGTTGCAGCATATGCTAGTGATGAGTATTCTAACCTTTGCCCCGTGCTGCTGCTGCCTACAGATAGTGGTGAGCTGTTGTTCACATGCACACAGTGTTGCCAGGGTTCATGTGTAATGTGATCTGCTTGAGTTTCCAAGTCCGCCCACGCACACACTCCTCGGGGCAGCCTGCTGCCCACTCTGTTGGTGGGTGGTTTCTTACAGGGAGCGGGCTGCAGCCATAGATGTGCTACTATTCTGCATGTAGTATAAACACAGCAGCAGTCCTGGCGTCACGCACACATCAACGCTGACGCTGTGATTGGAAGTGAATGCTGAGAAGATCCGAGTGTTCCAGTGTTTGTTACTCTGCAGTTTGTCACAAATATAAGAGCCATTCCTGTCGTTTACAATGTCCTATTGTTTCTTTCATAAGGGAGAACTCCAGAGGTCATGCTCACAGACTGTGGCGGACAAAGTTAGTGAACAGTGCCAGCTGGCGTGCCACTGTAGAAGATACCCTCCCCTGCCACCGCCGCCCCCTCCACCGCCCCCGCCGCGGCTACTGGCCACCACAGGTAACACACACGCCCCAACTTTCACACCTGACTGCGTCCACACAAGTGTCTGTCTCGCCCTCTCAGCGTCAAATCTGATTCCTGGAGAAACACACAAGTCTGTCCTGCGAGACCCAGACTACAGTTAGCTGTCTTTGCATGGTGTGTCTGTTGATGGAGCCAGCAGGATGGTGACTGCTCAACATAGGACTCATTTATGCGGGTCTGCCCTTGGGGAGTACCCAGCTGCCTGTGAAATTCATGCCTGCTGGGCTGCCAGGCTCAGTGGTTCAGTGTGCAAGGGTTTCCCCCCGGAGGACCCCTGATTAAAACACAGATGAGTTAATTAAATTAGCTTTAATTTGATCGAGATAAGAGGCTAATGAACCAAATCCAGCCTCTTTGAGCATCTATTTGAAGTTGAGCTGTCGGCAAAAGGAGCTTGTGTGTTGTTGTATTTTGTGTATAACAAGCTTGTATATTTAAATGCCTGTTGCAGCGTTTTTTTTAACCCTGCTCCCTCCCTGTTTTTCTCTTTCTAAATACATTAATGATAGGCAACATTTCATCAGCTCCCTTGCTGAAAGTTGATATGATTTGTACGTAGTCCCAAGCACCTTAATGAAACAGTGCCTTGATATATGGGACAAGCGTTGCTGATGATGCAGCCATTCTGAGAATCACTCACCCCCAGCCCTTGATAGTATGAGTAGGGGGCTATACTTAATCATCGCCATCTCAACAGACAGCAGTGGAAAGTTTTTAATCAATCAGTTCCAATGATTTTTTCCTGTCTGGTCAATTTAGATAGACCTCTTTTTTTCCCTGAGTCACCATGCCTCTACCTTGAATCCAGAGTTATAGACCTTCTGTGCTTGTTGTCAAGGTCAGTGCATGACTGCTGCCAGGGCCATCTGACTGTGGGGCTTTAACTGGCTAATTAGGGCTAGAGCATGAATGAAACCATGTCGACGGCCACCTGTGTGAGCAGCAGCAGTGTAGCAGAGATTGGATACACTTTAATGACATCTATCATACGTTCCTCCCACAGTGAGAATATTCACCAAGTGCAAAAACACAACTAAAAAGGGGAACGTAAATATTATTTATGATACAGTATTATACAAATATTAAAATATTTATATTGACATTCTTAATAAAGCACCAAACCAAAAACAAAAATGTGTTAGCGGTCCACTGGCAGCAAAACAACAATTCAATTTTATTGACAACCAAACAACTGTTTTTCAGTTTAAGGCTGGAGATATATAATTGCAGTTAAGCCATGTGTATGAGCCCTAGTTGCAATACATACTTACGTCCAGTTCAACATTATACATTGCAATCTGCACAGAAAATATTTTTACTATTACTGTAAAGAGACAATGCCACATTATGCCTATGTTGTATATTTTTTAGAAAGAAATTGCCTTTCTTTAAAACCTTTACTTGTGAATGTGCACTTATGAATAACCACAATTAAAGTTATATGCATACTGTGCTTGTGTTTATGTGGCCCTGCACCATGGACATTATTGTGCACAAAATGCACAATAATGTCAGGCACTCACGTACATGTACTCAGCAACAGCAAGTAGCAAGTCAAGTAACTTAATCATCGCATCTCAACAGACAGCAGTGGAAAGGTTGTAATCAATCAGTTCCAATGATTTTTTCCTGTCTGCTCAATTTAGACAGACCTCTTTTTCCCCTTGACTCACCACTACCTGTGAATCCAGAGTTTTAGACCCTTCTGTGCTTGTTGTCAAGGTCAGATAAAAATATTAGATTTTAGATATATACGTATCATTACCAACTTGGAGGCCAACCTGTAATATATTCAACACAGCTAAATTGTTCTGAATCCCCTCTTCCTCCTTTGCTCCTTTGGAAGGTGTTCTTAATCAACTTTCAATTAAAGGAGAAAATTTAAAATCTCCAAACCTTATCACTCTTCTTCAAAATATTAAGCTTCAAAGTTCCATTCCATCCCAGTGGTCGATGGAGCTCCACAATGATCTCTACAGAGTATCCCAAAAAGCTAAAATAAAAGTAGAAAAAAAGAGTGGAGTTGTAAAGGCTGCCACTGAAGTCACCACAGTGTGTCAGAATAAATACCAGACCAGTTTTACCCCTTTTTAACTTTGCAAAGTGTGTTTGCAAAGGGTGGAGACATCATGCATTATTCACTCACAAGGAACAAATTTCCCATTTATTCTACAGCTGCATAATTAACATGACTTTTTCCATTGCACAAATTCTTTAAACAGTCTTTTAAATGCAATGAATATGCAAATGTAACAAGAAAAGTGGGACAATGACAGAGACCCTATCTATGTGCTAAAGGTCTGAAAAATTGGCACTGTTCAGTAAGCGTCTGCAGGCTGGAAATGGTCCCCAGTCCCTTCAAAGGAGTGTGCTTTATCACAATGAAGTTGATCCTTACCGCAGACCGAATGAAATCCTACAGCCAGTGACAAAACGTTGGATTAAAATGGAAGTTTGGCCGGCTATGGGGGAGCTTTTTATATTCATAGTGACTTATGATGTGTTGTGCTGTACCAGCGAGAGCCAATGCTGGATAGTGGAAACTGGCTATCCAAACATGCTGTGTTGTAGAGGAGTTTAGAGCATTACTAAGAAGTATTTGTTGGCAGCATGTCATCCCTCTAGTCATTCATAGCAGAAACCTGGAAACCGAATGTAGTTCACACATAGACAGATTCCCTCTTACACGTAGATAGTAGAGGCTGTAATGTTGCTTGTGGAGGAGAGAGAAGGTGTGCATTATAGGCACAAAGTTGCTGTTGCTGTTATGCAGTATTCTTGGACGTGGTGAGTGGTCTTACTCCACAGATCTAATGTGGAAAGAGCAGCAGGTTTTCCTGCAAGAGTAATTTGTGTGGACAAGAGTGCTGGTGTAAGGAATGCTTACGGGATCTTAAATGATTTATGGTGTCGGCTTGGATATCTTTGAACCTAAGGCCAACTGAACAGGCAAGGACACAGCTACTTCCAATTTCAGGGATAAAAAGCAGATATTTAGATAACCCTTTCACCACTGGTATAATGTACAAATGCATGTGTTTTAATGTTCTTCCTCTCTCTTTAAGTGGCAGAGCCCATGGTGCCCTTAGTCAGGCCCTGGTGGTCGGAGATGGACTTTATAGTGCTGGGAACGGTGGGCTTTGCCTCAGTCGTCTTCCTCCTGTCAGCCATCATCATCTGCTTCAAGGCCATCAAGAGGTGGGACATCACGATTTTTTTCCACGCATCCTTGTGGTGTTTTTGTTTAGCTGTACTCGTGTGTGCTGTGCGGCTGAAATATGACTAAGTGAAGAGGATTTGAAATAGGAGCTCTCAGGGACAGATTCTCTAACATGTCATGTGTAATTTGGCCTGTGGGACACTGTACTAGGTCTTGGTGTCTGGAAGGCTACTGTGACCCTGTCCTCACCCTATTGGGTCACTATGAGGTCATAGGTTGGCTGTTGTAATGCGCTGTAAAAGTCAAACAAGAAGAGCCACTTCACTGGAATATACTTCAAATGAACTCATTGAAGGGTGTAGTAATCAACCCTAATTCATAGTATCTCAAGTCGTCTTGGACCAATGGCTTAATTCATTAAAATAAAAGCAAAATCCGAGATGCAGTTTCACACACTTTTGGGTTATTAGAAGAAAAAGCTGTGTGTTTTTTTAGCCCGAAGCACAACCTAGACCCAATTCTCTGTGTGACATTCAGTTGGCACCATGTCACACACGCACAGTGACACGTGTGTAAATAACCGCAGTCATTTAACAAACACACACATGTTGTGTAAAGGACAGCACAGAGGGGACACTGCTATGCACTCATCCATACAGATACAGATACATACATCATGTTGGCATATTTAGACATTACCACTCATTCAGTCATGTGGGAATGGCCTTTGAACAGTGTGCTGTTTAACCAGGCTACTTCTATGTTTTATGTATATGCCTTCCAATAGATTTAATATGATACCTTATTCAATTTATAACACTATATTGAGCCTGCCAGTTATGGCTTTCCTCCGCAGGACTCAATTTCTCCTTTCTTTAAACAACAAATAGGCAGGCAGCGGAAGTAATGGGCGGTTGGCTCATTGGTTGGATTCATTATGGCAATTCTCCAGCCCCCTGTGTAGCCAGAGGGCATCTTTTTTAACTCAGCAGTGGTAAGAAAGTGTTGTTGCAATACAGGCTCTAGCCCCAAACCCAAGTCATTATTTATGAATTAATTTGCGCAGTCATTCAGTCGCAGGCCACATCTTTTATACATGCAAGTGGGTCGTGTCCTGAAGTTCTGTGGGCTCAAGTCTACCGACTGTGCGCCTGGCCGAGCTGCCCTTCGTTGTGAATGAGGAGGTAAAAATACACAGCTCCAGCCAGACGGTCTCATTAGGCCTTCATTAGTTACTGGCCAATGGGACCAGGCCAAAAAAAAATGTGAGTCCTTTAAAATTTGTCATGGATACTCTCCTGAGCGGAAGGGGAGGAGGATAAACAGCCCAGCAAAAAAGGCATATAAAATGTTGTCTTGCAAAGCCAGCAAAGGCAGTAATTGAGTGTGGTAGTCAATAACAACGTAAGACAGGGTTTATCAGTGAGAAAACAGTGCTGGTTTTATATAGGCTTCCAGCTCCACAATGCTCTGGGCTTTCCCAATAAAAATCAGCTGGCTGAGGGCCAAAGCCTGAGCGCCGCAGACAGCTGAGGACCTCACGCTGCGGGTTCTAGCCCTCCTGGCCTTTTGTTATTTTTTATAATCTGTCTGCCAGTCATCTGTCAGAAGGAAAGAAGAAGAAAAAAACACTTCTATACAATTGTATTCAAAGTGCACAGCACCAGGGAGGCTTGTGTGTGCAAGCAAAGAAGAAAATTTGTACACACGCTGCGTTTCTGTGGTGCGGTGCCATCTAAAGCAAAAGGCATGATGCTGCAGTCCAGTCTGTCAGCATTCCAAGAAAACAAACAAAACTCCAACCAAGTCACTAATGAGGCTAGATGCTTTTTTGCGCTCTGGGAGGCTTGTCCAAAGACAGATAATACATCACAGTTGGTCCTGTCCGAGGGCACCACACCAAAATACTGAAAAACATAAAAGAAGCATCATATTCTGAACAAATGGTTGAAACCTATTATCTATTAATATAATATGAAATTCCTCAGTTATTTTATTGTATTATTTTTTCAGAATGACTAAACTACCATCATCAAAACTGGTTGCAGATTTTTACAGTCAGTTTTTTAAACACTTCCTCTTTGAACCATATCATGTTACACAGATTTTCAGATGGTTGGAGTAATTGTAAACAGCTCGACACATGTCCCAATTTTACCACGATCCATTCCCCAAACTTCAAACAGGAATGTGTGCTGTGATTGCACAGCTTTCATATGAAATATTCATCCAACCTGTGAAGTCTTGTGTTGCCACCTGCCATGTGTCAACAGCATGCCATCTATTATTGAAGGGCCTGGGTAGAGGTCGGCTTGACGCCCCAGTGCCGATGCCCTGTGTGCTGGCCCGAAGCGGCGGTGGTCAGTCTGAGTCCACAATCCGTCTTGGGATAAATAAACACAACCTTCAAGCAGCCAGTGTGACATGTGTCAAAAGTGGAGCGCTCACAGAATTCCAATGAAACTGACCCCTTTCAAATCATAAAAAATAAATCAGCCGGCGTATTATATAACTAAATATCAACTGCACTCACTTTGTTTTTTTCGAAGAAGTCCCTGACAGGCTGTAAACAATGCAATCTGGCCCTTGGAGAAAACTTTGGTATTTCCCAGAATCCCTAGCAGCAGATGCACAAGCCAGTTTTCTCCCTCTAGTAAAATGTGTTTCCATCCTTCAGCGCAGGTCTCTTCTTCTCAGGCTTTCCCCTGGTCCCACAGAGTCACAGCGAGCAGCATCTGTGCTACAAGGCCAGTCCCAAGCCCCACCACCCCTCCCCACCGACAGAGCCCCTGGGACGGCTTAGTCATGGACGCACATTTGTTTACAACAGTACCATTAGCTCAGATCACCTCCAGCAACCTCAGCCAATTAGATACAGAGATATTCCTCACCAAGACTGCAGCTATTCTTTTTCTTTTGTCATCTACTCAAACATTTATACACATTCAGTTCAGGGATGTAAAGTTGGGTTGAAAACTAAACAGTAACACATTGAAGCCATTGTAAAAAGTACTGACGTGACTTTGGTGCAAGATAAAAGTTGCTCCTGGTGCATCCTGAGCTGAACCACTGGGTGGATTCCAGCAGAGCAGGATTTATGAAGAGCTCTAATGAACACAGGAAGCGCGGGGGGGAGGAGGTGGTGCACCACGCGCAAGTGACAGCTGAGAGGCAGCAATTTTGAAGTCTGACAGCATGGAGCTGATTGTTTTACAGGTGTTGAGGCAAAAACACACGGAGTGCAGCAAACAGCAATCCACATCCAAACACGCGTCAGCTGTCAGGTGATCAGCACAGCACCGGGAAAAAAAAGGACAATCAGCCTCAGCCACGAGTAATGAAGTGTAGGTTTATCTGTTAAATGTTTTATATTCTATTGTATCATAACAAAAATATATATATTATGCACTGGAAGAAAAATACACTCTTCATTGAAAGAATTAGGTGGACTCTTTGACAGACTTTTTCTAAAATCTTGGAACCTCTCTCTAACCTTCTCACACTTATTGTCAATGGTAGGGTTGCTTGGTTATGCCCAAATTGATAATCATAATTATTTCAGTTCATACTGAAATTATAATTATTTAATTTCTTTTAGTTTATCAAATGTTCCTCTATACATCAGATCTTAGTACATCTATGTGAAGGCAAGTGAGTAAACTACAGTTCTTACATTCTGGAGTACTTATATGTCACACATGTCCCCTCTTGATAACCATTCATCCCTGAAATTCAAAGACAACAATAGGTGCAGTCTTATTTAAATGCTGCACACTGTTACAACATTGTGAATAATATTCTGATATGATAATAAAAAATGAAGACAATTATTTCTGGAGAGCAATCAGAAGCAAAATATCACTAAATTCCACTTCACAATAAAGTTGCCTGACTTGCCTGATAAAACAAACTGACAAAAATATAAAATTAAAATTAACAGTTTTACAAAAGGAATAGTTTTTGGTCATTTCTTGGTTTTCTAAAGTCCAAACAAAAAAATGTGGAGTATTTTTGGTGACTCATTCTTTAATGCCATTTATTCATGTTATGTGTAATGCAACATGTAATGCAGATGTAGGCTTTTCATTCACAAAGCAAGGGTCATAAGAACAAAATGAAAAAAAATGGACTTTGCTTAAGTCATTACACAATTACAATACAACGTCAAATCAGATTGTTTTCCGAAAACGATGGTAGGTTATTGTGTAATCACCAGACCTGACCAAGTAAACGTCTCCACAAATAAAGCTGTTCACTGGTGTCAGTCAAACAGGAGTCACACATTGGTGTCTTGCATTAGTTCATTTTAGTCTGGTTTCCCTCTCTGCTCCACTCATTGTTTGAAAAGTACAAAAAGCTTTGTGCTGGACTGAGAATGGTATGAGCTGGACCGATCAGTCTAAGCTTTCAGTGGAGCGGGCTGATAGAAGAGACACGGAGCTAAGATGTCGCTCAAGGCTCCTCTGAGCCAGTGAAGGCACTGTACAGCGCAGAGTGGGACAATGACTGTACAAACTGTATTCAGATCTGTCTCTGTTGCATAAGTGCAAACGGGAGAGCAGCTGAGGGGGTCAGTGCACAAGCCACAGTACACTGGACAAATATAATAACCACAAAGGCAGTGAGTGCATTAAAGGGACTGCTTTCAATGATACTGCTCTTCATCGGCCACAAGCCACAAGAGAATTGTGAGTGGCTACTTGCTTCTTGCACACAGTAAGAACGCAGCAGTGTAGGGTAGGAATTTCACAGCAGGTTATACATCGTTTTGACAGTCACACTTTCCTTACTTATACAAACTGTGTTTACCTGGCAATCCACTTTGCAATGTACTCCTCATGTTTTCATTGCAAAATGACCTTTTCCACAGAGCTTATTAGAAAGGATTGCTGAGACCAGCGTATCCCACCAGCCTAAGAAATCAAATCATCCTAAAAGGTTACCAGTCTAGAAATGCTAGTTAATGGCCTGGCCTTTGGCTGAGGGCAAATATGATGTCAAATCTCACAAACAAATTTTATTCTCACCTTTTAAAATTGTTTCTCCATAGGAAACCACTACGAAAAGAAGAGAATGGAACAAGTCGTGGGGAGTATGCCATGAGCATCCGCAACAAGAAGACCATGGGCACTAATAACACTGTGGTATAGACTGCCCTGATACAAGTGTCATGACTATTACCATCTCCCCTCACCCCAAAAACAATTCCCTTTCAGCCCATATTCAACAGGGTTTTACCCCCTGCTCAAATAGGTGACCCCTTCCTTTTTGCTTGGCATGTTGCCCAGACCAACAACACCATTCAGCTTTAAGAAAAGCTGCGACAGACGGCAGGAAAAAAAGTGAATGGAAAGAAAGATCTCCAAAGGCCCATGGTGTGGAAAGTGGCACAGCAGGCTGAACATTATGCTCTTAGTAACAGCAAGTGTTGCTGACAGGCTGGTTGGCTGCTGACTGGAGAGGGACTGTCTGCCAGTCTGCCGCAGATCCAGGCCTCACACACTGTTGACATCTGCAATGGAGCAATAGACAATACAGCAGCCTGCGGTCCCGTGGGCAGCCAGACAGGACAGCCCATCACACAAGGAGGACATGCATGCACTTTTTACAGAGAAAGCAACCTTTTTTATAATCCAGTCTGTCCATCTTCTGTTCTCCATTTTTGAGACGAATGCTATGTGAGGGGCATGATGTGACACATGAATTCATCTGTCTATGCAATTTAAAGAAATTCATAGAAAATAATAAAAGAAGGAGCAGTGGCAACAACATGGGACCTGGTTATTTCCCATGCCACAAATGCTACTGAAGACCCAGTGTAATATATTTCATTCATCCATGTATTTATTTACTTTTATTTTTTTACTTTGATGAGAGAAACAGTGTTGTACATTATTCACACTTCTATAAAATATCATAAATATAAAATATCTAGTTTAATTTATTTTATCTCTTGATAGTTCTGTTTTTGAAGTAATTCATTTGTGATGCTCCGATGCGTTAAGCCTGCTGTCAGTTTGTTGAGACACTGAGGCAGAAAGCATGCTTGCTCTGAACAGGGTTATGCTATCAGTTCCTCCGTCTCTGGTATGCTACTCGGTTTCCTTTCGGACTTCCCCTCAAAGTTTCCATTGAGAGCTGTGTGAATGTGTGTTTTCAGACATTGTTGCCATTTCTGCATCTCCATCGTCCCATCACAAGTTGTTTGTTTCCATCTTGAAGCTTCAGAGTCTTGAGGTCAGCTCAATGCCTTCAGCCATCTATTGTTTGGATGTGACAATCTTTATTTTTCTATCTGTCAAGAAGGGCTTAGCCCATTGCTTTAGAAACAGGGGACATGAGCCCAGGGCTGACCTTGTGACTGGTGAGAGACAGGAGATCTAACCAATAACCAGAGATCGGGTTGCACTGAGCAAGGCCTCAGCAGGGATGTGTGTGACTCAGTGCTGTCACAGGCATCCTCCATGTCCCCACTGAAAACACAACTGAGCTCCACCAGAGCATTTTCTTTTCTTTTTACATTAAATCTGCTTATGTGTGAGCAGTCTGTCCGTCCGTCCGTCTGTGGGTGTGCATGCAGATGAGTGTCCACAGTGAGAGTGGGCTGTACTCTATGGCTGTCAGTAATAATATACATTTTGACTTACTTTGTTTGAATTCGGAAACTCATGCTTGTATCTAAACTTGCACAGGTATTAGCTAACAGTAAACCCCACCATGTACCTATGAGAGAAATGATGGATGCATGAATGTAAATATTGCTATTTAAATATCTGCCTTCTGGACTGTTAATTCATGTACAGTGTAACAGAACATATGTTTATACATGGTAAAACTGAAACAATGTGCAACCATTTAGAATTAAGTCAATGTTGTCATGTCGATGGAGCAAGCCATTAATGTATATATGGCAATCAATAGAACATACACAATTTATGCATTAAACCAAACAGATAGAACAATGTGCATAAGTTGACTTTGTTGCTGAGTTTTTCAATTGTATATAAAACTGTACATAAAAAATAAACCTACATTCTAGTAATTTTGAAAAAAATAACATGTATGAATGAGTATTAAATACAAACTGTATTCAGAAGATTGTTTTGTTGTTTTTGTCATGTTGTGTGGGTTTTTACTATTATCTGTTTCTAAGCTATATATCCAATATATATGGGTCGATCTATCTTAACCTTGTATAAGCATGGGTCTGCATAGAACTGAACCAGGCATTCTAGTGTGTACCTGCACTCACTGAGTTGTGTTTGTACCCCCATCAGTGGACGTGTCCTAACTCTGTCCTATCTTTACTGAATGAAAAGTTATAGTTGGTGTACTGTCGTAGGTCTAGCTTCATTCAAAAAGGATATAACCAAAACGACTGTGTCTGCATACAAGGAAAATGAGCATACATTTTTAACCAGAGAAACTAAAAAGGTTTAACACAACATGTTATAGACATTTTCTTGCACATTTATACATCTACCTAATCATGTGAAATAAATGCAGGGATAACCCTTTGCTGCCGATCGAGGCTGAAAGGCACCGAAGAGTAATGTGAATGAATTATAATGTGAATGAGGGACTGCAGAGTACTTGGCTTTCCATGCTTTCGATGTGACACTTGATGCTAATGTCGATGGACACTTTGAGCAATTTAAACATTCATGCATTGTCCAGCCAGAGCACTGTGGATTTCACTGTAATAAAAGCAATGTGACAGCACTAAACGAGAGAACCAGGAATTGTTGGTTTTAACAAGCTTTATGTGCCTCTTAGAAGGGGTTTTTATAGAGGAGAAAGGACGCTGATACAGACTCACTGTACTCACAAACACACTGCTTGTTTCCCTGCTCAGTCTCCCAACCTTATCCTTAATCAAGGGATGTCGCCAATATACCCACACCTGCTGATCCAAAGTGTGCAGTCCTTTCAAAGCTGACCTTCACAATCCTTGAGGAGCCACTCACATTCTCTGTGCCTGAGAGCCCTTTGGTCAGCATTAATTACCCTCAGTACCTCCAGCTGCCTGCTCATCAGGTCAGCGCTTGCATGTGGTCCTCCAGGAGGCAGCCGGCAAGCAGGCCGGGGCGGGGCAAAGGCAGGATACCTGTGGGACTCTGATTACATAAGCTGCTGCTAATGAGAGAGGGCGTCTTTAGAAAAAAGGCTGCAAGTTCAAACGATCACTACAGTAGCTGGTGCTGGCTGACAGATGCAACCCAAGAGCAAGGGGGACTTGATTAAGCACACACACACACACCTATGCACGTAGACACCCGCATTGAGACACACAGCAGGAGAGGGTCGCTTTGATGAGCCAAGACTAGAGGTTGATGAGAAGGGGCACTACATCCTGAATCAGCGTGGGGTCACTAGGGAATGTGTGTCTTTGTAATTATTATTATCAGTCACATTGTGTGATATTACTAACTAGTGAGTCATTTGCCACACAACTCTGAACATGGGTAGCCTACTCAAATACATGCAGTGACAGAAAGCAAACATTTACATACACAAGTCCTCGTTAGATTTCAGTATTACAATCATTTAACCAATTATTTCCTGCCCAATACATAAGTATCATTATAGCTAATTTAGCTACGTTAATAAAAAAATCTTTGCAGCAGTGAAGTTCAAAACAAAGATTAATGTGCTGTTTGGCTTTCTAGCCCTGCTGTCATATCATCTGTTATTCTCAGACAAGGGCCTTGTGGTAATGTGGTTAGACCATAGAACAATGCTTAATCACAACAAACCACATTAGGCCAAAGGTAATTGTTTTTGCGTGGTATATGCACAGTCCAATCTGTTTCTCACTGCCAATGGGTAGCTTGATGGAAGGTGGGGTGTGGGGTGATTTGTGTAGCCACTCTGAGGGCAGGGAGGGGGGCACAACCAAAATAGTCTTGTTTACCTCCAATGTCTGGCTTCACATTATTGAGTTACAAAGCTGCTGCAACTCAGATTGGCCTGTGATCGATCTGTGTTCTGATGGCAAGAGGCAGCTTAACTGACAGCCTGACAAAGATCACAGACGGGAGCTGGGTAATGCATGTCTTGTCATTTTCCCGGAGACACCTGAGGTTCGGTTTCTAGTCAATAACAGTAAACAAGGCAGCCAATTGTATCACTCTGCCATCTACATTATGGTAAATTGGCCATTTTCCTTATCAGCCAGCTTTTCAAAGTGCACTAAATGTCACATTAGAATTGTGAAAGGGTAATCTATTTTTGTGAAAAGACACTGTGACTAAACTTTAATCAAAAATCTTACTTTTATTGCAACCAAGCAACAAGTAATAGAATATGGATATTATAGTGAGGTGAGTATATTTATATTGTACAAGTGTAAACTAAACAATTCTTTACAGGGGTCAGTAGAAATGATTTTATCATACTTTATATCTGTTGAAATCAACAGTTATAGGCACCTGATACACCAGAACCACCAGGACAATAATAAGCCTATCAAACCTTTTATTACCACTTCCAGATATAGTATTTTAAAATAGCATAGATTTAGTGTACATAAATATATGTAATAAAATGTTGAAAATGATTTAGTCCAAAAGCACACAGCATTAATTTACATAAAAGTCCTTTTTGGTTAGATTTGAGACAAAGCAGATGCATGCAGGTCCACGGACCGTGATGACCCCGATTGGACAAAAGACCAGGTCACATGGGGTAGAACTGTGAGGCAGCCTCAGATGACTGAATCTCTATCTGCGCCATTTTAAACTGTGTGCACTGCAGCCATTTGCGTAGAGCAAAAGGCGGAGCACCAGACGTCTGGCCTTGCAAACACTGATGGTTTACCCTGTTTTGAATGGCCTGGAGACGCAGCCGCAGCCCTGCAGACAGGTGCTAAAGACAAAAACACCATCATTTCAAGTGTACATGTGTATCAGCAAAAGCAAAATCATTCTCATGAGACTTACCTTGAGGTTGGACTGAATCATGGGTAACCACATAGGGATCAGCTATAGAAATTAATAAGGAGAATATTGTTATGGTGGTTAAAATGAATCCAAGAAGTAAAAGAGTACTGAGGTTATAGCCAACCTTGACAAAGATTGTTGAGTTGCACTCCTGCAGGGCTTCCATCAGGCTAATGACATGAAGACAAACCATCTCCACCATCTGAAAAAACACATCGTACAGCCTTACAGTTGTTTTCAACTCCAAATATAAACCTTGCTTGCCTCTTCAGATTTCAGATTCAATAAGCATACTGAATTTCTTTACCACATCCCTTCTTTAGAAGGATTCACAAAGGAAAGGAGTAGCACTGACCACTTTATTATGGGCCATGAGCTGCAGGATGCTGGGTGTAACACGACTCCAGAACTCAAGGCCTGTGAGGATGGCAATGGAGGAGAACTCAGTCTGGTTCTGGTTCTGTAGAGTTGGAGCAGCAGCTGCCTGCTCGCAGTAGATGGTCCAAAGTTGGGCAAACATAAAGGCGTGGAAGAGAGAGCACATGTGCAGGACAGATGTCTGAGGAACAGTATAACGCACAGGTCAGTAGGGAATTACAAATACACTTTGAAAATGGGTGGGGCTGTTGGCAGACCTTAGATTGTTCTGGAAAGCCAATGAGGATCACGATAAGATGGTCAGCAATGTGGGAGCCAGCATCTAGAGGGATGGGCATGCAGGAGGTAGAGCCCTGATGCAGGGCACAGTGGGTCAGCGAGCCCAGAAGAAGCCAGGACAGCTGACGGATGTGGGAGACACACTCAATGAACTCTTTTGGTCTGCAAAGACAAAAACATTTGAATGACCACACAGCCTATAGTAATAAGGGTTCTGTTTTGTTTATGCCATTTTAAAATATATATTTTTTTTCTATACAAAGAGTTATGCAGATCTCTGTGGATTAGAGTTTCAAGAGGGTAGTGATAAACTGCTACGTACTGTTGAATACACATACAACCAAATAGAGAAAAAAGCATTATATAAGTCCTTTCAGACAATTTGTCTGAAAGGATTTCTAACATGGAAATTGCAACTAAAGGTACTCCAGACCCATTTCACTTCACAAAGTAAATGCGTCTGGCTGGCCAGACTATTTTGTTTGAGAATGTAGTAGAATACATTAAATTAGATCTCAATGTCCTAAGTGTGTTGACTACACGTTCCCATTATGGATTTGTATTGGTTTTTATGTGTCTGCAGGATTAATATCTCTCTATAAAACCTTTTAGTCAGGGTTGCATTAAACATAAACAAACCTTATGGTGCTCTCCCACATTATTCTTACCCCTGCTGCATGGTGGAGGGAGGGTGATACAGCCATGGGAGATAGCGCACTACAGCCTTGTTATCCCGGTGATTGCCTTTGCTGATCTCCATGGCAGCAACTTGAGCCAAGCCCACTTTTAGGTTTCCCCCAAAGGTATCCTCATGCAGTGGCTGACAGCAAGCCTTCATGTGGCTCTGAATAATGTAAAGTAAGAGAGAGCTTAGAAATACATACAGCAAAATATCAACATTAATATTAGTGTAGTATTCATGATTTAACCCTCACTTTAAGTTTGGTTAGCGTGTGCATGTCTGCAATGAAGTCCAGGAGCTCACTTATGTATTGTCTCATGCACTCCATGGCTGCTGTTGTGCACTGAATAAAACAAAAACAGTTTATCCTTTCAGGCAGGATTCCCAGTGGGGGCCATCTTTAGGTCCCGCTGTTTTATGAGGTAGATAATAATTAGATGTAAACACATAGACACTAAAGTCATACCCCTGGGAGTGTTGAGATCATGTGCTTTTGGATGATGGTGGATTCAGCTAGTCGTGTACCAATATCTGCACAAACAAACTGACAATATCCACAGCGCAAACAATGTAATCAGGATTTACAATAAATGTATAAATGTACAGTAGATGAAGTTTATGAAAGTTGACTTTATACCTGGACCAGCAGTAACAAGTTTGTGTCGGGCAGGGGAGACTTGAACTTGAGGGCCTGTAGGAGCTCTAACACCACAATGCGGGACATGTAGAACTTATCTCTCTCCTGGATTCAAGGGGATAGAGAGTGGAGTAAATGTACTGATGCAGCAAGACTGACTTTTTCGATTATCACTCTCCCTTACTCATGCTGCGCGGAGAGCATAAACTCGGTAGTCTGAAAAGAGGGGGAACGAGGCATTGAGCGGGAGGGAGCAGGCTGGGAGACAGAGAATAGACAGAGAATAGTCAGGCTGAAGAGTAGATTTAGGCCAGTCCAGATCTCTCTTCCCAGAGTCCCAGGCAGCTCAGATGAGGCTGTCAGACTGCCTTCTCCCTCCCTGAGGACAGGCTGCACTCTTTGTTCATTTCTTCCACACAAAACCCAGCTGCCTGTTTACAAACCACACTATCATCTTCCACTTTACCTCACTCTTTCTCTATGCAGTCATGTTTGCTTATGTTAGGCACAGGCTCCTCTGTGCCGAAAGAACGCAGGGCACCACGGACATTTATCGCTGTGTGGGTAATGTACGTAACCTGTACGTAGTACTTCATAATTAAAAGTTAATGGAGCGTGTCGGTTTTGTAAATAGGAAATTATGGCCTAGTGTTAAGCTGCAGGCCACTGGTGCACTTGGCAAGTGCTTTACTGCCATGAAAAACTTTAGTACAAAGCATGACTTTGTGTCCTCAAAATGCAAAAAAACAAGCAAAACACTTTCTAAAAAGCTTTACTCTCCATAAAACAACCACACAGAACAGGTCCTAAAAGCAATTCCTCACAGTGGCTCCAGGTTTAGAAAAGAGGATATTATATGGTGATGAATTAAGGAGAGTGTAGAAAATCAATACTGCAGGAGACATAAAGCATGCAGTGTTGACAGTCGTGAAGGACTGAGTATCCATCTGGCCCAACAACACAGACAGCCCTGGCTCCATCTTTGTCTGAGACAGCCACTCAGAAATACACCATACATTCTCCACCTTAGCACTCCAACTAATCATGTTAATCAATACCGGCTGATTGCCTACTTAATCAACTGTGACACATGGCCACATATCGGGCTGACTGGGGAGTCAGGGCACTAGGTGTAGCACTAAAAGAGTGATGACATGACGAACAGCAAGTAGGACTTCAACATTTTTAGCACTACAAATGCACATAAAAGGCAACTTATTAAAAACAAATTTAACTTTTAATATAATATATAAATCTTACAACTGTAACACTATTATACCTTATTAAAACCTTTGTAGCACAGTCCACATAGCTCTACAAGATAGGAGAGGCTGAATGTGCCATACTGGATGACAAAACTCAGCAGCTTTGAGAAGGGCTCCAGGAGGCTCTGCATAAAAGGAGAAAAAGGAAACGGTTAGATGTAACTGGGCAACTGGGAGTCGGATAAATTAATATTTAAAATTGTATTCTGCAAGTACCCTGGGTGCATTCGTGGTTGGGATTTTCAGAAGACAAATGATAATTCGTAAACTGGAGTCCATGGGACACTAAGAAAAGAAAACAAAAAAAAACAAGTGGAATGATAATGCAGACTCAGAGAATGGCTGTGAGATGCAGAACCATATTTTAGGTGTTTTAAATGTGGCCACAGTGAATGTGCGGTAAACTGATTCGAACACTACTATGACCTTCAAGGTCAAAGCAGCAGAGTCAAATTAATCACCATTTTAAGAGCGTGTTCTATAGAGTCCAACAAGGACATTTCTAGATGCCTTTTCCTCAGGCCATAATCACATTAAAGCATATCAGACCATGACTAAGTGAGCGGAAGTGTCAGTATCTACCTTGAGAGGCAGCACAGAGGGCAGTTTAGTGAGGAAGGTCTGGAACTGGTTGCAGATGGTTGTCCACAGGTTGCTAGGGGAGTCCATTGGGAGGGCCTCCATGAAAGTGGCTATGTTTTCAAGACAGTGCAGCATAGTGCCCCCTGCCGGCAGGTTCTTCTTATTGTTCAGTCCCTGGGGGCAGACAAACCATTACCCAGTTATATAAGGAAATTCTATAAGCCAATGACTATCCATATCATTGATCATTCAGCACTGATCAATCACATTGAGATGAGAGATGTATTGCAGGGCACTGAGGTTCTGGACTCATGCACCAGTGGCCTTTTATCTATGTTAATAATTTGATTCAACATTTGCAATAATCTAGCAAAGTGGAACATAGAAAGGCAGGTTTTCCTTAACACCACTGATTTGTTTGAGGACGCATGAACTACTTGCATGCTTCTGCTTTGACACAGGCTCCACCTGCTGGTGATAGTTATTACTTCACTGGTAAACCCACCTCAAGCAGCATGTTGAGGGCAGCAACTGAACTCAGCTCATTGAAATCTATGAGTGAGGATGCAAGGGTTCTCAAAAAGCTCCCATCTGTGAGATAAGACAAAACAAAAAAGGATGACATTCTGGGAGAGAGAAATCTTATCCTGAAAATCAGAGATCAGATAATCCGACCTTTAATGTTGCTTTGGAAGAGTTGGGGTAAGATGCCATTGGGGGCCAACTGGTGGAACATACAGCGTAGGAACTGCTTGGCCACACCTGCTACATTCCCTGGAATCAACATACTAAAAACAACAGGAAAAATGTATAATACAGCCTGTTACACATTTTTATTTTTTTACACATTTATTTTTTTAATAAGCGTGAGGGTATAGCTAAATAAAAAAAACACACTGGTTTCATACCTTTCGGCTTGTCCTGAAAAATTGGCACTTGATGCCAACCTGAAATAAGTAGAACACTGAATAAGGGTTATGTATGAATTATTCATGAGCTCCAAGAGTGAGTTATGACACTTCACTTAACACTGAAGTGTTGTGTGAATGTAGGATGTAGTGAGTGGAGGGTTAATGGGAATGTTGTACCTGCCCACAGACTGCATAATGTCGAGAAGCATTGGTGCAGCTAAATCAGGACTAAGGTGGATGAACATAGAAAGAACCACAACAACCAGGCCGAGAGTTTCCTCGTCATATTCCTCCAGCACAGCAGCGCAGTCTCGACACCTGGTGCATCATAGAACAAAATGAGGCAGTTTTTCCTTCAAGACAGCACTTTGGGAGGCAGGAAGCTAATGACTGATTCATTCACCTGTCAGACATTGTGGTCGGTTGCTCGTCAATGAACTCCTCAGGCGCAGGGACAAACATACTGACTGTGCTGGGAGCCGAGAGCAAACTGGTTTTTGTAGGACCTATTGTGAAAAAAAAGGAATAAAATAAAAGAACCTTAGGCATTACGGAGATGAATTTGTCAAGCGCTGCAGGATCTGACGGACCGGTCTCCCAGGTGCTGATGTTGTGTGGTGCACTGGATTGATGCTCCAGCTGCCTCTTCATTAGCTGGCTCATGGTCAGGGCGCCCAGCGAGCCACGCTTCACCTGACGGTACTGAGCTGAAGGTCACACACAGCAAACAATAGCTGTTATGAAGTACAATGTACCAAACACTCATATAACAGCTTCCATCAGAAAAGCTTATGAAACAGATGGCCTTGTAATTCATACTGTATGAATCTAGTCACATCGTATTGGTACTTGTATGAAGAACCCATTTAAACAATAAAAGCATGTGCTTTTCTTATCTAATGAAATAATAAAAAATATCAGTTACTTAAAGCTTCAAAGAGAATGACATAAGACATCTGCTGTGGCCAAGTGCTTCAAGTAAACATACACAATTAAATTAGAATATTTGTTAAGTCAATTATAATGAAGGAAATGAGATCGTACTTGATACTGAAGAGCGGTGGCTTGTTTCGGGTAGAGCAGCTTCAAGGGTTGGGGCTGAAGCAGATTCCCTAGGTTTTTCCAATGTAGACAGAACTTTGTGATCTGAAAGGCAATATTAAATTAAATTATTGATAGTTTTGTTTGTATTTGCACTGTCATGCTAAGAAGCTTATGCCATTCTATATGATATATTAAGGTAACTCTAAGTCACGTTGTAATCATTAGTTGTTTATATGTTTAGTCTGTATGTGATAATACTGGCATACATTAGGACCAACTTTGGAATATAATATAGTATGTAAAATATTAATAAATAAATTTAGTTTTGATCAGATTAGTTTATTTGAAAAGGGGACATGGCAAGTTTATAAAACACATGATTACACATGGTTAACAGGTCCATTGTGTAAAATTATATAATCCAATTTAACCAAATGACACACATTAGTCAAAACTATGCTGTCAATAGTGTATAAATATGTTGAAATAGAACTTATTGCTTTGTCTACTAATATAAAAATAAATCATGCTTAAATAAAACATCATATTTTCTTACCAGCTTGAGCCGTTTGTTCAGTGCCCAACTTGTCAAAAGTGTTAAAAGAAATGTCTAGATATTCCCTCTGGATGGCACTGACAGCTATCTTCCTCTGTTTACGTTGTCTGGGCACTATCTGGATTTTAAACTCGGCCTCATCATTGTCCTCTGTGTTTTCAGGTTTGGGGTCACTGTCTGCTTCATCTCCCATCTCATCATCCTCTTCATCATCACCGTCTTCTTCACGTCATTGTTGTCAATTTGACTTTTTTCCAGTGAGGACGGAGTCTCTGCTTTGTCTTCTGGTATGTCCAGGAAGATAGTCCTTCCTGAGGGGCTTGTCCCAGATCCTTCGGGGGTTACAAATGTGTCATCAAGAGAGTTCTCTGGGATGTGTGGCGTTTTTCTGAGCAGATCTCGTTTTTGCTTTAGCGTCAAAGCGCTCTCATAAGTCACATTTTCTGGTCGTTCAGATAAGTCTAAGGAGGTGCTGTGTGTCATTTGGTCTGGCTTCTTTTCCATGTCATGTTTCTCAGACTCTTTGTCAATGGAGCAATCCTCCACACTCACCTGCACCACAGTCGATAATCTCAAGGTGTTACTGCTTGCGGGAGAAGAAGAAAATTTCGGACTTCCATTAAACTTTGATCCTAAGATGGTGTTAAGATCAAATTCCTCATCACTTTCCACAATTCTCAAAGGAGGCAGTGGTTCAAACACTAAAGAGTCAGTGTCAGACATGGACAGTAGCGAGTGCTTTTCTGGGATTGAAGTGCAATCTGAGGAGAGATCAATAAGATCTGGATCTTCTTTCCCTTGAGTGGATTCAGCTGGAGAGCTCTCGTCCTCAAATGTTTCCATGCAGCTGAGACGGACTTCTGGGATGACAGGTTTGGACGTATCAGACTGGCCTCCTCGAGAGCCCCGTCTGTCCACTGAATCAAGGCCTTCAACCCGGACAGAAGAACCATCAGAAGATCCTTTGCCATGATGTCTGCCATGGGAGGTGGAAGAAGATGGCGGTAGGATGACAGGTGGCGCCTGCAGGTCGCAGCGATCGATGCAGGACTTGCGTCGATGTTCATCTAAGTTAAAGAGGAGGGAGTCAGTGTTGGAAATGTCCAAAGACTTCTGCTTGTGCATGGCTTGTAGTCGCTTCTTCCTTGTGCTTTGCTCCCTAACACAGTGCAGGATGCTGTCCTGAAGGGCACTTGCTTCACGGTACTCAGACAGTTCAATTTCACCTAAAGAAAATCGAGACTCAGTAAAAGCAACATGCTCCCACAATAAAAATATGTTTCTTGAAAAAAAAAAAAAAAAATTCAGTGCACTATGATATTAGACTTGACTCCATGAACCTCTGCTGCTTACTTTTCTTGGCATTCAGCTCCACTGGCTGGTACTTTACAGACTTGCTTCCTCCAATCCTCTTCAGACGAGCAAAGAAGGTCTGTGACTCCTTGTTAGCAGCACCAGTCGGTGTGTCATGGACATCTGACTCATCGAAAACACTGTCCTCTTCTGAGATTACAGAGACAAAGCAAAAAGTCAACAAGAGTACTGTGTGTAGAACAGTGTTTCATTACACCACAGTCCTAAATATATTCAGAGATGTACCCTTTTCCTTCTCGCTGTAGCGGCTCATGTTGGAATTGTCACTATAAAGGGGGCCCGCAGTGGCGTGGGGTCGACAGCTGTGATACTGGGCATTTAGTGTGTTGATTGTGATATGAATGAGATGGAGCACCACTTTACTTCCATCCATGTCTCTGTATGGATACTGTTACACATAAACATATATTTCATTTCATATTTGAAGCCAAGTGTAGCTGCAGCAAAATTAAGTCATACACTCAATAAAAACAACTGACATGATTAAAAATTTAGCTTGATTATGTGACAATGTATTTATGTGACAATGTATTTTTTTTTTTTATATATATATTGTACCTTGTAAAGGATAACCAGCAGTGCTTTGAGCCACATCTGTCTGATGTGGGGCTTTAAAGCCCACAAAGAACACCTAGGTGGCTGCTGGAAGTAGTGTCTCAGCTGAGGACATGTGCAGTATTTCAAAACTTGGACCACCAGAGGGAGAAGCTGCTTTCCTAAGCTGATGTTGTAGTCCAACACCTGAGGGGAAAGAGTGTGGAAAATAAAAGTTATTGTACTATACAATACGGCATATATTAAAGACTACAGTCATTTACCTGTGCAATGCCTGCAATGAAGGCATTAAAGCAGGTTGAGGTGCGCATCTTCTGTGGCGCAATCATAAAGCAGCCCTCCTGTTGGTCATAGCCCAACAGGACATACAGATGACGTTTCACAGTGTTAAAGGCTTTGGCACTGCCGAGGTCAGCCTCAGCACTGCTCTGGTCTTTGGCCATGAACTTCATCAGTACCATGATGAGCTGGTGTACTGTCTGGTGGTCAATACCGGCGTCCTCAGGGAGCAGGTCTTTGATAATGGTGTCGTCTTCAGGAGATGGGGTTTGGCCTTTAAGAGTTGCTGACGTGTCAGGGTTAAAGTGCAGGAAGAAAGGTGCTACAAATAATGTGCTAGGCAGGGAAAGCAACATGTATGTATATATACATACAGACGTGGACAAAAATACATATACACATTTATATATATATATATATATATATATATATATATATATATATATATATATATATATATATATATATATATATATATATATATATATATATATATATATATATATATATGCACATATACATTTATATACATATAAAACATCAAATATGTAGGGTGATAGCAAAATAATTTGCAAGTTTAGCAAGAATCACTGCTTTTTCTTTTAGTCTAAATAAGTTCATATTTTTCATATTTTATTGGAGATTAGTGATGTTCTGGGTTGTTATTTACCTGGCAGGACTCTGTCTATCATATCTCCCAGTGTTGGCGCAGAATGCCCTTGCCTCGTAAGCCTTAGAGCTAAAAACCATATGAAGAACATAATTTAATAATTTAGGATAATGTAGGAAGCTAACAGAAAACACATGTTTGAGCTTTTGTTCAACACATGTACGTCACAATCAGAAAAAAACACACTGTATGGTCCCAAACAGCATGATAATTTGGAGATTTGGCTAAACAGATTTCCAGATGAGGTTTTAAGCCAGAAGAAGCAGCATCTTGCAGAAACTTAAAACAGCCTTTTGTGCAACATCAAATATAAACAAAACAAACAAGTCAAAACTAAAAAAATAAATAATGAGAAAAATTTGTGTTAACAAAAAATTTAAAAAACACATTCGCCAGGAATGAGACTTGTAAAAATTAACAGCAGAATGTGCAATGGCTGTTATATGGAAGATTTGTAATGGACACATTAAAATGTATTTTTACTCACGAAGTCTGTTGCCTAGTGTCTCAGGGAGAGAAAAGGCACGTTTAGACTCTGGTTGGGTTCCTTTCACACTGTCCCGCAAAGATCGCACACTCTTCTGCTGATTCCTGGCAAAGCGGGCCCGCCGTATTTTCCACATTGCTGCATCACTGAGGTTGGCCACATTAGTTCGTACAGCTGTGATGGCTGTCAGAAGCAGTTTAAGTGTGTTACTTGCATCAATCTTAATAGTAATGAACACATACGCTACAGTTAAATATGTATTTATATGAAAAGTGTAATGTAATAGGCCCAGGTGTAGACATACTGGTAGGGAAAGGGAAATCTTTGTTGCAGTCTAGATGTAACTGCGCCTCCAGAGACAAGGTTTCAAAGCGGTTGACAAAAAACTCCCAACTTAGAGCAGGCACATCTTTTTTCAGGAAGTGGAGCAGCAGGAGCTTGCTGAGAATAATGGGTCGATCTCTCACAACAGTATCGAACTGGAAATCCATGCACAGGCACAAGCCCTAAATAATACACACACAACAAACCACCATAAATGCACACAGAAGTGTCCACAGTTCTCATCTACATCTATGTGAAAACTAAAGCTGCTTAAATGCCCACAAACCTTTCATATTGTTTCACGTCAAGACCCAAATAAGCTGGGATTTGCCCCAATTATTTATTCTATTTTTACAGCATTTTACCTGGAGGGCCGGCCTCTTGATGGTGTCTAGGAGGAGTCTGGCCCGCGTGGCTACAGATGGATTGACATCTTCCACAGACGCCAAGAAGCAGCAAAAAGCGTGGGCCAGGGAATACTTGAGCAGGTGGTTTTTTGTGACTGCGCCAATGTCCATGAAGCGACACAGCACTGCTACCTTTTCCACTGTAAATATAAAACATAAACAAATAGAGCATGAGGATCAGTATGACAACACAGAGAAGATTCAAAAATTACAACTGCATTAGGACTTATTAACAAAATGAGCACATTAATAAAATACAAGTCATATATGGTTAAGAATGACACACAATCTGTGTTGTTTGACTTCCTATTGACCGTTTGTTCTTAATGAGCGTCCAGTATAATGAGATAACAGTTATTTTTAGGATTAGAAGTGATTCTATTATGAAGTCTCCTCTATGTCGAAAAAATAAATTCCTCAATCTGAACAACCTAAGCTTTAAACCAGAGAGAATGTGTAACATCTCCAGTTTACCACCAGGTGTCAGTGTGGGAGTCTGCCATTTTAGGGAAGAATTAAAAGATGATCTCTGCCATCAATTATATAATTATAAATTTTAACTTAACATTAAAAAGATTTAAGCCAATTTTAAAATAAAATATCATAATTTCATAAAACATCTTCTTGGGTTTCTATTTTCATATAAAGTATACGGCAGTACAGTGAATCCTACTGATGCTGTTGCTTGCATATTCTTAAATCAAGGACATGTCCTCTGTCTCAGGGTCATGTAGCTCTGCCAAACAAAACATAATTAATCCAACAATTCCTGTTTGCAGCCTGTTGTCAGTAACCATGGCAACACAAGGAGGAGTTACGTCATTTCCGGAAGAACAAGAATAATGGGTATTTTTCTCTAGCGTTTAAGTCAAATGACCTCAGCTATTTCCCTTGCAGACTATTTTGTGAGGCAATTTCATAGAAAATGTAAAAAATGACATTAGCCCTGTGTATATAATTATTGAGACACCAATCATCTTTCTAAGCAGAGCCAATTTCAGCTCTTTAGATCATCTACTAACACATATTAGCAGACCTGCTGATGTAATGCATCACCTGCTTCAAATCGTATTTTCCAATCTTTGTTGTTAAAATGGGTGTTGATGAGGTTCCAGAAGATGTCTGCTCCGTGGGACAGTGAAAGGGCATGAAGAAGCTGAGGCACAGCAAGAGAGGCCAGCTGGCAAAACTCCGACTTCAACATGGACCACAGACTAAAAGAAAGAGCAAATTATTGAACGTCGACAAAAAAACTCTAAGAAAGAAAGTAGATGTTATACTGAAATATTAGTGTGTCGGTACAAACCAGGGGATGAGCATCTTCTCCTGGATATATGCCAGGAACTGAGGGTGATCCTTACGAGCCAGGTATAGGCACTCTCCATGGAGACACAAGATCTTCAGGCAGTTTAGCATGTTAAACAAGATGTCAGGCTCCTCAAATTTGGACATTTCCTAAACACAAAATGCAAACCAGCATGATTTATTGATATGCAAATCATAAAACATACAGTTAAAAACCTCTAGCCAAGGACTTTAATTTATTATTTAGTAAATCAGAATAACTACCTGGAGAACAGTGTATATAAGCTTCAAAGACACAGGAAGTTGTTGGTAGGAGAACTTCTTATTAGCGTTATTCTTCATTGCTAAACAAGGCACATACATCAGAGTACATCAGACTAATAACATTTCCGAATAACCTTCAACGCCTTGACATTAATAAACTCGTCTGAATCTGAATATTTGGAAATGCTGTCAGAAAGGGATATTCATGTAGTACGCATGTTACGTACATTCATTATCAGGAGACTGGTTACTCAGGTTGTCAGTGGTTGTGCTTCTCGGATTGTCACCTTCCTCACTTTCCTCATTCTCTCCCGCAAGAGAAAACTCTGGCTGAGACATGATCAAGGTCTCCTCCAAATTGTCAGTGGCCTCCTGAAGTAAAAGGACACAATGTCAAGAACTCCTAATTTATTCATATCAACTGTAATTGCACTTTGTGATTATTTATTAATTTCTTAGCTGAGAGTAATGAGCTAACACATTAGCCAGCTAACACATAAGAGAAACTATTTTACAATGACACAGGTACATGTGTTTCCTGTCTGGTTCTGTCTTGGGATTTGTTGCATGAGCAGAGGAAACAATACTATTATTTTTGATAAAGAGTTTTGCTAATGCATAGAGATTATTCTTACAACATTGTTTTAAAATAATAACAGCATGTACAATGGCTATCAGTTATTTTAAGGTCCAAAGGTGCCTGGTGAATTTACAGCTTTAACTTGTATTTGAGGCATGGAAATGCTTGGTGTGCGTCTCACCACAAGGCGTATCTCTTCCCGGGGGGTCAGTCTCTCCAGGAGCTCACAGCCCAGCTGGTAACACAGGATGCTGGATTGGCACAGGCTGCACTCGAGAGCCTTCTCATCCTTCTGGCAGGTGTGGGACCCACCCCACGGGGCCTGGAAGACGTTGTTGATGATGCCCACGATATCTTTCCCCAGGCTGCTGTCTAGACCCAGCATCACACCGTCATCCTGCAGCTCCATCTGGGACAGCGGGGGAGACGACCGTAACAAACAGGGGAATAAAAAATAGAGCGCAGCATGCAAATCTCAAAATCCCACCTCTGTGCATTGTTGTTGTTGTTAATGTCAAACTCATGTTTTATGTAAAACAGTTCCTCGTACATCATGCATATAAAAGGTAAATCTCTGTCTCAATGAAAATCTGCTCACCTGCTTCAGGATGAGGTCAAACATGAGGATGAAACAACCAAGGTTCATGTCATCATCGTCACAATCCAGATCAAGAGCACAGTTTCCAGTGGCGTGGCCTAGGTTTTTAAAAGGGCTACAGCGCAGTGGGCTCCTGAATGGGCTCCTAAACGGGCTTGGGAATGGGCTGAGGGCATTGTGCTGGCCATGACGCCCTGGATCCGACACCACACTGACCTAATAACAGAGCATCTTATTATTAAAATGATATCATACATGATATTTGAGTGCATAACTGCTGAACTATTTATTAAAGTGATACATTTACATCACAGTCAATTTCAATTAAGCCTTATAAAAGAGCTATATTTAGACATTGCCAGTTACCATAGCAACATGCAGTACAATTGTCAGGGAAGAAAAATATATGTGCTATTTATAAACAGATTATTGACATTATGCAAAATATAAAAGGAGAATTTGAATAATCAGGAAAGGAGAGCAGCTGCTACAAATGTAAAAACAGTGTGGTGTGTCCTGAACTTCGCTGTAATGCTCACCCTGCGAGCCCCAGTGTTGCCAGTCAGATCAGCTCGTGTCTTTCTCTGATTGGCCAACTCCTTCAAAGAGTTGACACCATCTGAGAACATCCCAATGAGCAGCTGAAGCGGGACCACAATATCCAGCTCTGACAACACCTACAGCCAAAAAGCACATTCAGAAATCCTCTTAATACATAAAAAACTGCTTCAGGAATTTCTTGAACAGACCAGACCAAAAAAAACTTTCAAATAAGTAGGACTAAACAAGTTTTTATTATTATTTTTATTATAACATTTTAAGTCTTTATTGTAATAATTAAGCTTGCATCACTGGGGAAACTTAAGATTTGTTTAGCTGATCTACACATACACTATTCAAAATATCAACCCCAGAGCTGCTCTCTGCAAAATAAAATGCATATAGTTCTAAAAGATGCCTCTCTGTCTGATGTTTGTCACCTATTTTACTAAAGCTTAAAGCATTGCACTCTTTTGCTCACAGTTGTGACAGAAAACCCACAATTGATGCCTGTTCATATAGAGGCGAACTGCATATGCGATGAAAGGCAAAATCCCTCCTGTCTGTCGCAGTCACTGACCCAGATCCATATTCAGCAGGGCCTCACTCCAGACTCCCTCACCCTATGACAATCTGTTAACTTCACACTCACTGCGGTGAGAACCACAGGATGGGAAATGGACACAGGACAATGTGTGCACACTTGTGCTTACATGCAGCCACAGCAGAGCCTGCTCTTGTACTGACGCTGGGTAGCCAGAGAATCTGCAGCTGATGAAGCCAAACATCTCTTCCATGGAGAACGGAAGTGGACACAGCTCAATATCAAACATTTTGCTGAAAGGAAAATGCAGAAAATATATCTTCTTTTTTATGCATTTATGCCAAATCTATGCTATCTATATTATACTGTACTATACTATACTAAGGCTTTTAAAGACACATTGTGCTGCATTGAAAAGGTTGGTAAGCACCTCAACACTTCTCGAAACTCTTTAAGTTGGTTGTCTGGCACCTCTGTGCGGATGGCCTCTAGCCACTCAGGCATAAAGCACTCCCACAATGGTTGACTGATGACATTGTAAGGTATCAGACACAGAATCCGGTTTAGTCCTTCCTTCAGCTGAGTGACCGTGCTGCATGACTTGTCCCAGTAGCCTCCCACCTGATAAGATGAAAGTTCTGATGGTAAACTGCTCATAAAGATTGAGTCTTTAAGACATATTCAACATAAAACATTATCATTCATTCTAAGTTCCCTAAAAATAATGATTAAATTACTTTTGGCTTCAGCCATACCCTTGCAAATTCGGCTGGTTTGGGCAGCAGACACATGACCATGACATCAAAGCGCACTTCACACACAGTTTTAAGCCACTTGGTGACGAACTGAGGCTTTAACTTCTCTACCAGGCTCCCAACCTCGTCATCCATCATATAAGCAGTTGAGTGAAACCACTGGAACACCATGCTGACCAGGCGAGCCAGACTCTCTGTGGGTGTGTTTTCGTTCGGGGTACAAAGGCTCACCTGTCAAAGAAATAAGAAAACAATGGCAGGTACACATCTTTATCTAATGTCTTGCGCTTATTTGCAAACACATCTCATCAGGCTGTGATTACAAACCAGAAACCAGATGCCAAATTGACTGAGGAGCCGCTGGTCATGTTGGTCATCCTCTTTGTTATCAAAGTCAATGTTGTCTAAAGAGTGGTGGGAAGAGGATAGACCCATTTGGCGCCGCCTATTTAGTTCAAACTCCCGCTGTTCAGCATGTATTTCTGCCTCCTTGAGTAGGCTGGGTAGAGACAAAAAAGAAGGAAAGGAAGGGACAGGAGGGTATATGATATAGATATAAGTCAGACATATGGATGATAATATAATGCAGTGAATACACCTTTATGTAAAGTGTATCTTCCAGGTTCAGAGGCATATGTTCTGTTGTGTAGATGTGATTGTCAGTGTAAACACAGTATGTACCTTATAACAGCTTCCACAGTGCACACTAACTCCTCTGCTCCACACTCTCTGGTGTTGATGGGAGGGGGCGAGGTCTGATACAGATGGGTCTCCGCCGCAGCCCCCACCTCGCTGTGATGGTTGACATGGCAACGCTTGCAGTAGCGGACAGGCCGGTTACCATGGCGCCCACAGCAGCTGGCCGAGAAACAGGTGACCACAGCCCGCCTGACATGAGAGCTACAGTTCTACAAAGACAAGAAACAGCAGACAGTAAAAAGGATGGAGATGTGTCAGTCAGGTAAATGGCTTCACCTTTTTCTCCTTTTCCTTGAAGACTGTTCAGTTTACATTCACGCCCATATAAATGATCTTTTCTACCCCTCAATGTCTCGGGTTTCTAAAAATAAAAAGGATAGCACTAGAGGGCCACCCTAATCAATTTTAGCCCATAATCCTGTGCCATTAGAGAGATGCAGGGCTCTCTATTAAATTAACATACACTGCCCTTGTGTTGTATGGTTGTCAACAACAAAAATTTACTGCTATATGTTGTATCATTTTTATCCATTCTCAATTTAGAAATATAGCTCTCAGAAAGAGAGGAAACACATAAAACCAAAGTGGTGGGAGTTCAAAGGGCTTTCAGTAAAATTGGGACAAGCCATTTTATAAAGGTTGGCTTAGACAGATTATAACTGTTAGACAAAAAAGATAGAAGACCTGCTGTTTTCCCTGACAACGGCAGGTGTCTGCTAAGCCTGATGGAAGTACCTGAGATCATCTCAAACCTCAGGCTTTCTGGAGTCTCTCTGGAAACCTGGTTTGCGCCCTCAGCTGCGCATTCAACACGAACGAACAAACATCACGCCCCAGCAGCTTCACTTAAAATGATCTGAGCCTCTTTAGTAAATGGACTTGTCAGTGAAGATACCAGCTCCAAAAATAAATGACCTTGTTGTGGATCACAATATTCAAATAAATTTTAGGATAGGTATGCTAAATGTTTGCTTTATGATTTTGACAGTTCAAGGATTTATTTTTACTATCTGAACAGTTATACATACATGTATATAGAGAAAATTTAGTGAATTCAATAATTACATGAAATATAAGGATTTCAAGAAAGATTACAACTAAAGAGAGGTAATTATTACATGCATGCTACAGTGACTATCTTACCTTCTTTTGACAAATTGCAGATATCTCTGCTGCAAGAAATAAATCCATTATAAAATTGGAAGAAAACAATGTATAATGAAACATACAGTTCATCTTTGTGTGGATGCATTGCATTCAACTGTATATTGAATTAACAATAAATAGACTTGAGATGTTTTTCCTCACCTTGTGGTAAAAGCACATCCACAAGCCATTCAGCATGGTCTCTAAAAGAGTATGGGACACATTAAACATTTATTTACTTTGACTTAATCTATAAACAGATGTTAATATCCTAACAGCCTTAAATACAATTTCTTTCCCATTTCAACATTAAATACATTGCCATGAAACATCTATAAAAAACTGACACAAGAGGTGAATGGTTTTGTAATGATGATCTCATTATAGGACTGAGTGACTTGCGTTACTATGGAAACATTAAATGGAGAAATCATGAAGTGGGCAGAAGGTAATACTGTATATGTCTGGAATGGCATCTTATTTAAGGAGGGGGTGCGACACATCCATACCCTGCAATCCTCTGGCTGCACTCCTCACATATGTAAAGAGGAGGGGGCTTGTCTCCCAGGGCAACAGAGAGGGTAGGATCTATACACATCTGCAACGGTAAAGAGGCAGCATTAAAGGGGAATGTGGAAGTAGGTTATTTGGAGTATAATATGGTCCTAACACTGCAATGTCTCCCCATGCATCTGAGTGGATGACTGCCTGCATATGCTACACTCTGCTCTCCTGCAACCTGTGCCTAGCCCTGTGCAAAACCCCACATCTCATGGCCTCAATGTTCAGATGGTGCACTGTAATTTACAATGCTCGCTGGATGCCACACTATCCTCAAGGGCTATGACGGGGTCACCGCTTTCAATTAAGGCGCCTCCCCGTACCACCTCCCCACTCCTGATAATTGAAATCCGGCCCTTGTCCATGTCCCTGCTTGTTCTCTATTTGTCAGCTTGTTGCACTGTTAAGGTAAGTAAAGGCAGCAGGGCGCAAATACAGAGTAAGACTTGTGTAAAGTAAGCTGATATTACTCCCTCACTGAAACAGCTGCCTGGGTACACATTTATTTACAGTGTCGCATTTTGACGCAAACACAAAAGCATGCACACTACTGAGCAGAGGGAAATTGACTGGCAAGTGGTTAGATTTATTTTCTTCTTGGTTATCAAAGAAACTTTTAAACACACACTAAACCTCCCTTCAAAAAAAATCTCCTTTTAGTCAAAACATATAAGCTACATGTTTTTATATTCTGAAAAAAAAGGTCACCTTAACCGCAGGTTTATTGATGGCATTGAAGCACTCTATATGTTGACAGTGAATGGGATTCCAAGCTGATCCATTAAGTAAAAGGGAAGCGGGAAAAAGAGAACAATAAGACTTTGTTAGATCCTTAGCTATTGTAAGGTTACAAAAGAGGCTGACCTGTGTACTGCAGCCCTCTGTATTCACTGATGGCCCCTGGTGGCTTCAGATTAGGCCAGTAATGAAACAGCATCTGTACGGCTGGAGGCTTGACTTGTGAGGGTCCATAAGATATGACATAAAGCAGATCCTACAAAGAATAAAACATACGTTTTCATTGGAAAGAGTGGAAATTGAAGAACACTTTTTACAATCTATTAGCCAGTCTAATATAATTTGGGCAGTTATATACTCTTTAGTTTGTCAAAAATTATACTAGTTAAGCCAATCAATGTAGCCTTTACAGCTCTTGGGCTGTCTTTTACATGGATACTTAGGCTACCAGTAAGGCTACCTGTGAACAACTATTAAGCTAAATGTTTAGCTGTCGCATAAATGGAAGTCAAGTTAGCATCAAGGTTGCTTGCACATAAATTTGATTTTTTTTTTTTTATATATATATTTTTGTGTTTGCTTTTGTTTTGGTAAAGACACCTGTAAAATAACAGCTAACTAGCTAACTGGCTAGCTTTCACATGACACCTAAACAGCTAAAATGTTTTTGTTTACTTTTCCAACACCCAAATACTGAATAAAATGCAACTTTTAGCTTGATATGTGCAACACGTAAAATACCAGTAGCAGCCTACCTTCCAGACTTCCTGCTTGTGCTTCATTAGACACTCCAACAACTGACAGTGATATACTAGAGAAAACAAAAAACAAAAACAGAAATAAAATAAAGGCATTTTTTTAGGCATTTGCTAAATAACAATACCGAAATACCAGACAAGTATGACGTTTTATTGAAGAAGAAGAAGAAGAAGAAGAAGAAGAAGAAGAAGAAGAAGAAGAAGAAGAAGAAGAATATTTATAGAGCACACTTTGTACCAAAGTAACTCAATGTGCTTTACTGAAATGACACAAATGACATTCCAAAGAACAAACAAATAAAAGGAATTCATTATTTAAAATATGTACAGCATGAACTGATTTATTACAGTGGTTAATAAAAAAGTGACAAAAAGTGTGTTTTAAATCTACTTTTGTTATTGTTGGTGCATTTTTATACTGTTTTTGGAGCATAATGAGCAAATGCAGCTTCACCAGCTTTGGAGTGAACATGAGGAACGACAAGGAGACCAGCTCTTGGCTCGAATGAACTCAAGTAAAGCGCTACTGAAGAGAGGAGTGTGGCCATTAAGAGCTTTGTGGACTGTTAGAAGAAGTTTAAAGTCAATAAGGATATAAACTGGATCCAGTGCAGCGACTTAAGAACAGGTGTAATATGAGAGAATTTCTTTGTTTTGGTTAGAATACAAGCTGCTGCGTTCTGTATGAGCTGCAGACGTTTAATTAAAGGCATGAACTAATTTTTCGGCATCAGGCAAAGACACAAAAGTTCTGATTTTAGAAATGTTTTTAAGATGGAAAAACGCTGATCTGGTGACACTGTTAATGTGATGATGAAAACTGAGATCTGAATCAAAGATGACAGAACTACAGGCACATTGTAACGTTTACCTGGATTGGAGGTGTACTGCATTGCAATCATAAGCATAGAGGAGGCAGACAGATTGACATATGCCGGCACTCCCCCTTCCCTCCGGGTTGAACCCACTAGACAAGAAAGAGGTGAAAACATTAATATTGCACAGTGAAACAATTACTTTATGCAGCTTGTATACAGCCGATACAAATCTGGCCTTTACTGTACTTACTGTACTAGCAAATATACATATATGCTGAAGAAATAAATCATACTCACATATAGCCATAGGAAGAAAAGAGGTGCTCAAGTATTCAATGATGTCTTTGTGGAGGAAAGGGGGGAATGTGGCTAAAGTGGAGATCATTGTATAGGGCAAAGTGCTGAGAATATCATCACTGAGAAAGGGCAGGAGGCAAGTTGTTGTGTAAAATATGGACTGTCCCAGATCTGATAAGAGAAGGGAGAGGCAAAAAAGACAAAGAGATACACAGACACTCATTCAATAAGCTGTGCATACAGTATTCATATACTGTATGCAGCCATACATGACAAACCATTAAGACATTGTTTTTTTTTTCTTTCAACAGTGAGAAAGTCATTTGAAATAAGAGGGCAGTAAGCTTTCTTTAAAAGCTACTGAGGTAAGGACTGCCCTCGGGAAAGCAAGGCATTTTACTCAGAGAGATGGCTTTTCATGCTTTTAAGCTTTTTATAACAATGGTAAAATATTCATGAAAAAGGCATTGACTATGATGCAGGTTTGAGCAATTATGCAAAAAAGTCATTCTCGGATGTCATTGCAATGTGTTAAAAAAAGTGAAAATATTTTTTTTTACCTTTTGTCTATGAGGTATATCTATAAGGTAACCTATGTATTTGCACATGACAACATAAGTGAAACATTTCTCCCACTTTACAATACAAACATGCAGTCAGGTATGATACACAGAAGAAGGCCTATGTCTGGTGTATCCAATGGCTTATGAACGATTAAGTTGACAGGATCCAGCGTGCTCCCAATCACCCCATGCATCCCTCAAGATCCTCAGCAGGACTTCTCTCTTCCCGTTACAAAAGAGGCCAAAAAAGCAGCAGTGGCTTCATGCAGGCCAGACGGCTCGAGGATGATGATGACAAACAGTAGTGCACTGGGCCTTGACTCACCATGCTGACCGTGCTGCAGCAGGGGCACCAGGTCAAGCAGGGTCACGAGGGTCACATAGAGGCCCTGATAGTCCAGAGAGGGGTACTCTGAGAGCTGAGCGTCCCGACTCTGCTGCCCCTGCCCCCCGCGGTCTGACGGGGCATCACGCAGAACGCTGTAAAGGAGGGAGCGAGTAACTGTAGGGTTGATGGAACTGACTTGTGGTCTTAGAGATGGGGTGAGTGGGAATGGCACAGGAAAAAGACACATGGTCATGGGCACGGCCAAATTGGAAGCTTCCTGGTTCTCCTTCCTGCCTGTGCGGGACAGAATGCTGCTCCGGGGCGGGAGGGGAGGGAAGGGTAGGGGAGGGGAACAAGGGAAAAAAAGAGACAACAAAGACACAAAAAAACAGCACATTACATTGAAATGGCACTACAGAGACAGCGTAAATAGAAAAAAACAAACCCAGATAAACCCCACATAGGATGCAGTGTCTCACTATTTGACTGTGTCACTAAAGGCACGGGTAATTTTTCCCTGAGTGACTTGAATTCAGTTCTCATTTTATCTCTTGTTGAACTTGAAAAACAAAAACATGAGCACAAACTGCAATGATCACTGCATCTCATGCGTATCTGGTGACAAGGAGCAAAAATATAAAAAATGGCATGTTTTCAGTGGCAACCCCATACTTCTCCAAAAAGGGACAGTACAAATGACTGTCCCTCCATGGCTGCCAGCTTCCAATCAAAAAGTCAGTTTCTATCATGCAAAAAAATGCCAATGAGCTGTTGTCTTTTTAACACAAATTAAATTTCCTTGTCTTTAGTGGGGCTGTCAAGGATGGGAATGACACCAAATTGGTTCGGGAAAATACAGAGGTGACACTTTTGAAACATGCTTCAGCCATAATAAACATGTGTGTGAGTTAGATCAAGTGCTCCTAGGTCACAGCACATGTTTATTGCACCAGAGAAATAATGTCTGTATGCATACATTATGATACTGTACCAGTATCATCAGGAGAAATAATGAGATCCAACAGGCATATGGATTTAGGTTTCTAAAATAAAGGTAACAACTAATCTAGGGTAAAGGAGAAACTATAATGACAAAGGAATAGGTTGTATTGGGGGATGATTGGTAGCATTATGTTTGTGAACTAATGCAGGATGGACAATTGTGTTTGCTGTCCCCTGGGGAAGGTGGTGGACATAGTTAATTTTAGAAGAGGAAAACAAAAGCAGAAACTATTGGGTTGAGTGGGGAGCATCTAGGGGAGAGGGAGGGGAGGAGGGCCAGAGAGCATTGCTCATTTTATTGCACATTATTAAAGAGCTAAGCTGAACTGTCATTGTTGCAAATGATTGGCCCAGATAATAAATGCTGATATTTTAATAGTGTCTGTCAAAAATAGAATAACAGTTACATTTGGCTTGCGAGAAAGGGGATATTGTACCATTATTTTCAACAAAACATTAAAAATGTTTAGCCTATACAGGTTGTAGCATTTCTGACATATCCCCTCAAAGTCATACTCTGAAAGACTCCGTCAGCAGTTCATTACACTTGTTTTAAAGTAAGGGTAACACAGCAGACTGAATCCCAGAGTATGACTTTTCACTGCCATCATTTTTTCATATAGAAAACATCATTAATTTGAACAATGAACATAGACACAAACAGACACACTCACCCGCATTGATACACAAAGACACACTCAAATGTGCATACATACAAACATACACACACAGAAACAGCACATGTCCAACACATATAACACATGTAGAAATGCACTGGTACAGACACATGACATACATTTACTGTCAAACCCTACACTATGTCAACACAATCACTGACTGTGTGTTTACTAGTAGTTCAAAGTACAACAGGACCTGCTACATTAAATGTGAGGTGAAGATAAACTGCACTATGGCTAACAATATTATGTTGCATGGTTTCTGCTTCCTGCAGCTATTGTACTGAAAGAAAGACTTGGGCAAAAGGTCAGCAAAGCTCACTGATGCTAAGAGATCTATTTGACTTAGAGGAATTGTCAGCACATTAAAAATCATAAGCCTTTCTGCATAAACCCATCCAAAACCTACATTTGGAATAGGAATCTGTGACTAACCACCACCTTTGGCCATTTGGCTTTTCTTTCCAAGTACATGACACACGCCTGCTCTTCTTTTTAAGACTTGCTCATGCCTTGTAGCATTTCCATATTCTTTCTCTCAGTTCTGTCTTCAACCTGAGCATCACGTCAAGTGTATGCGTAATCCCTTCATATTTTGTATCGAGCTCTGTAATTGGGACATCACAGAGAGCCATTTCTGACCACTTGTACACTGATTCCTTTCTTGTATACCACATATTCCAGAAATCTAGTCATGCTCCATCTGTACTTAAGCCATAGTGGTCAAAATAGTGGTGTTTGGTGCTGGACTACAGCCTTTTAGCAAAATAGCAGCAGGTATCCTGGATACTGCATCAGGAATAACCCTTTAAGGGCCATAAAATGCTAAATTTAAGCCAACTGCCAGTCCCACCCTAAGCTAGGGAAATTGGTGTAATACACAAATGTATTCACTGTAATCCCTCCCTTTTCGCAAATTAGCTATTAACCACACCAACGCAACATTCTATAAGACCATCTGTCTTACGACCTAACAAAGCATGTGCCTTCAGCTCCTTCAGCAGTAAAAAAAAAAAAAAGGGAAAACTGACAAACATATTTAAAGATGTGTCCAAAATGGCTGCCTACTTGACCTGTGTTTAAGCAGGAAATAACAAGCTCCTCCTTCCTCTGGCTTTCCAAGCACCCAGGGGAGCAGTCTAACCCTGTGACTTTGCAGCCCAAGGATCTGTCCTCCACCAGTCCCTCAGGGAAAGACACAACAGGCTGCGTTCATCCATCAGCCCAACACCAAATCAATAAATATCTCTCAGCCGTCTATCCCTGCTTCTCCTAGAGCTACATGCAAAACCTTAGGCAGGACGTTAACCTCAACTGCTTATCCACAATCGTCACATTCATTTCTGTCCAAAAGTGTGTTGCTGTAAACGACCTCACCTAACAATAATAGAAGCTATCTGTAAAACAGTATATGGTGTGTTACTTCACCTGTTGTCTTCAGAGCAGGGTACTTACCTGAGCAGTGTTTGAGAAAAGTATTTCAGTGTGTTTGCAATGTCTGTTCCGGAGGGCACAGGATAAATATTGTGTTGCACACGGTTGTGATACTCTTGCAAGTATCGTATCTTAGAGGCAACTAGACAAAATAAAGAGACAACAAACAAATCAACAAGAAGACACGAATCCAGACGTCCAAATCTGAAAAGAGCACCCAACACAATGCAATGCTCCAACTAGAATGTTGAGTATTGGGATCGGTGGCCTACACATGATGACCTTTGTGGGGTTCGGGTGAGGGGGCAGCCCTAGAGGAGGCAGTAACCTATTCCTTACAGAAAGAAGCTCATGAACAAAAGGTTGCTGGTTCAAGTCCCAGGACGAGCGGAGAAACTCTGGTTTGCGCTCCTCCCTTAGGAACCTATCAGCCACAAGTCTGAGCTGGAGATACTCCCCACAGTCATCATTTTATAAATATAAACTCTTGGCACATAACTAGTTATAGCTGCCTCATTTAAGATGAGTTGGAGTGAGTCATGTGTGACCCATTTTGGGCTGTGGAGTTTAGTTTTCCCTCTGACCTGTAAATGACAAACCCTAAAATAAAAAACAACAGCTGCTGGCTTTAAACATGAGTGTGTTAAAATGGTCCAAAACAAGATTACACCACATCACTGGCTCTGTTCTTCTGTATACCAGCTGAACAAAACTTTCCAGATAAATGCTTAAAACATATTGAGTGTAGACAATATAGCTATACGTTGTCCACAGTTTATAGTGCACACATGTTTCTGATCAGCTCTTATATATTTCTACTAAATAGCAACAACAAGCAAGTCAAATGGTGGTTTCTGATACATCCATATGATTTAGTCACATTGAACGAGGTGTATAGGTGTAAGTGTAACGAGGCTGGTTTGCATTTGAGCTGGTGGAGGCTGCTTTCCACCTGTTCAAAAACCACTGGAGGAAAGGTGACGGTTTCTTAGGCACAACTGGAGTAATCAAAGCACACTGTTGATCAATCTTGTGCCACCATATTGTTGAGAAAAGAACATATCAGGTCGACCTTGAGAGCAGCAGCCTACATTGTACATCTCGCCTTTTTTTGAACGCGCGTCACTCAAAAAACATGAGAATGTGAGATGTCTAATATTGTTTAGTGTTTTTTATTTTGTTTGTTTTAATACAGGTTGGTAAATGTGCACTGAGTCCTGCATCGTCTGCAGTGAGAGGACGTGTTGCAACCTGCCTTGGCAACCACCGTTTTCATCACCAAGGACAGCTCCCATCGCTTCGCTTTCTTGTTTCAAACCCAATTCTCATTCCCCACTTTGCAAAAAACACCCAAAAGAACACACGAACCCGTGAAAAAAACATACGCACAGATGTAAACGAGTCGTACTTACATTGCTCTGCCTTCGTAGACATTTCGCAGACACTTGAGGAAACATAAAGCCTACACTGGGAAATGTTTGAGTGTTTCTCTCACCGGCGTTGTGTTTCTCTGTGGTCGTGAAAAAGTGACTATATTTCCCCCCCTTCCAGCAGCTCAGGGCTCGTCTTGGTTGTACCACTTCGCGCTAGGGGCTTGCACACAGATACATCGCGTGAATAAAGCTCGGTTTCTCTAAGCTTTTAGCCAATTTAAAACAATAGATGAGTTCTGTGTGTTTTTTTAATCTCATTTCTAATTTATTCAATTGTTGGACAGCAAAAACGTGAATGTACGCACATGGCCTCGACGTACCTTTCCAAATGGACTAATCCGGTTTTGACAAATTGTCATTCAAGATTTCACCATCAGCCCCCGTTTGAGCTGATTGCAAGAAAACACTGACGATATGAGTACAACCTCTACAGGAGCATTTGTAATTGGGCAAAGGAGAAAAGGGATAAACATGCAACAGATGGTTGTTCATTGGGAAACCACACCATAGAGTTTTAATGAGCAACGTAGATAACATGTTCCGTTTTTTATCATGAGTCCACAGACAGGCTACATATTACTTGTGTACATTAAAATACTGAACAGCAGTGACTTCAAATCCTCACAATGTAATGTAGACAATTAATAAACCTTCACATGTATAAAACCTGACATATTAGACTGGCTTTCAATGCTTCATGTTCAACAAAAGCAGACAATAATTAATCAAGCTCCAGGGTTAGAGTAAACAGAGAGGACCCTTCCATCAATGGGCTGTGTTTGGGCAAATGTTTCCATCCCATCTGCAGATGATAAGAAGTAACATCCTGTCCATGCAATAAACACTGCACCTGCAAAAACACTAACCTTTTCCTAGAGGCAAGAAAAAGGGAAGTATTTACCATTTGTATATTGGATCTTTATAACAATACGTATAACATGTGGTGAAGACGATAACTAAAAAACGTTATCTTTGTAGGGTCTTATAGCAAGAGCGTGCGTTGACTCAGTCATTGCTGGGGAGGACACTTCTGCCGGTAGTCTGGGATGTGATGCAAAATCCATCCAGCCGGGGCCAGGAGAGTCATAGAAAACACAAATAGGGCAAAGGTACACTGCTGTAAAAGAAAAGCACAAAGATAGATCCACAAAGTCAATTAATTTTACAAAAATAACTTACACTTGTCATTCTACAGAACTGTCATTTGTCCCTGTCATCATGTATTCTCCATAGAAAAGGAAGGATTAGACATCTGTGTCCACAAAAGAGGGTCCCGATAGCAGTGATTCATCAAGTGATATAACAACACCCCCCGTTTATGTCTCCCTACCGTGATATTCCCCATGTCCCAGTGCACTTTAGTATTTCTAACCTGAGCCCTGCTTTGTAAAAGCCTTATGCATGTCCCTTAGGACAGATCAACAGTTTCATAGTGGTCTAAACACAGGGCGCAACGCCGCAGTTCCATCCTAGGATCCTTTTACAGAGGCCACCGCTTCAAACTGACTTATGGATACAAAATGAATAAAACATGTCACCCATTCTGCAGACTAGGAAACACACTCCGCTTGAATTCCTCGTGTTAGGGGCAAAAAATGGATGTCACTGATACTGACTTTCCACAACTATTTAATGTCAACTGTGTGTTAAATGTGTAACTGTAATAGTAATAGTAATTTTCATGTACTTAGCATCAGTAATCACTAGAACAAATGGTATTGTTTTTGAAATTACATCAGAATTAGGTCATATCTTCAAACTATAACTCTTAGAAAAAATGTACAGAATGAATTTGTCCTACCAGTGGTCCGATCTTTTCCTTTGGTGCCTTGCTGTAGATGGTGGCTCTTTGGTTTGGCAAGATGTTTCCTTTTGTAGTGGACCTGGCCATAAAGAGCCTTCTAAAGACAGACATCATTTTAACTCTTGACTGCTGAGTAGTTAATCTTCTCAAATGAAAGGAAATGTTTCTGACATCCTGTGATAAACATTGAGATAGCCATTTGTTTTATCTAATTCCCATCTCTTTCCCTGGGAGGAGTCACATCCATGTGCCAGGAACACTTATGTAAACATGTCCTCAGCAGAAACTGAAAACTTGGCTTTGTGCATGGGATTGTACAATTTAACAGCACAATAAAAAGTATGAATTGCAATTCATTTAATTAAAGATAGCATGTAATTGTATATTATTCATATTTAAGCTCCACGTGAGAATATAATGTGTAACAGTAAGTGGGTGTCTCGTCAACTTAGTAAAAGGTTTCATGAAGTTTAAAGGCAGTCTTCTACTCTTGTGTGACTGCTTTTTTGCCATTGGAGACTATCATAAAATCCGACATAACGCTATTGTGTCCAGATGATTTGCTGTAGTTTGTCGCCCTCAGCAGGAGCATATAAAAACTGCAGGTGTTCGTAGACAGCCTTAACAATTACAGTTTTTATTCTTAAGGCCACGCTTTCATTTTGTTATATCTTATTTAATTTACAGGCCACACAATATATGCAGTTTTATAGGCCATCTGAATCTTTACTATGTATATGATCCACATTAAAGCAGGAGTAGTCATTTTTGTGTCACTGTCACTGTAAATGAATACTAACCTTCCCAGATGTAGTTTGAATACAGAAAAACTCGCAGAGGTTAGAAGAAAATCTATTTTCTCATCTTTTTGCTATTTGGAAAGATAATGATTATGACTAGACCATCCAAAGCTTAACTTCTGGGAATACAAGGCATTCATTAAGATGGAAATTCCCTTGCCAGCCCCATGTGGTGCTGTGGCAAGTGTTTTTTACACATTCTACCACAAACACCTTTGAATGAATACAACATATTAACTTTAAAGGATTGTACAGGTTAATTTTATTATGTCTCAATGTATTTCTTATATGCGTGAAGATTTCTGCAGAAGAGATGAAGTACAGAAAAAAACATGTCCTTGTAAATTATACTTGCAAATGGATATAATTTCTCAAATAAATGAGATTTTAAGTGTTGGTTTAATTGGAGAAATTTTACTCATTTGCACTGATATAAGCTTATTTTTGAGTCTCTCCGCCTATTAAAGCTGTTGAGAAAGACCTACTACTAATATTTAAGCAGTGAATCTCTAAAAATCGCTGCTGTTCTGAATATACCACTAGAGGGCGCTAGTGAATGCCTTATTGACCAACTTGTGCGTTTGAGTCTTTCTGGCCTCGTCAAAATGCACGTGTCAAGCAAAAGCAAAAACAGGAAATTGTGCTTTTGCTTTCAAACTAAACAGGTTACAAGATGTCACCAGGAGATGTCTATGGTGGGTTTTCACAGATGTTAGCTTCATTGGCTCTTTATGCATTCATGTAGTCTATTATATGTCATCACTAAATGTGGTTAATGTAGTTGCTTTATGAGATAAAGAGCAAATAAAAGAAGGTGAGAGGTCACTTTTTACATGACAATTCTACAAAGAAAAGTCGCATGCACTGATTAAATAGGGCGACATTACTCTGTGACAATCTCCATTTCAGTTACAAAATTAAAAGTTCTTCAATTTCAGTAATATTTATTGTGAAAGTCAAAACCGGAAGCGTGTGTGTTATATTGTTGGCGTTGGGATAGGCCATAACAACCACCCTAAAAGGCGTTGCGCTACTATGGGGAAATACCGAGCAGAAACGAGTTTAAAACGGGTTTGCTATAGTTTGTAGGCGATCTTAAAGCTGTAAGTTTGCCTCAAAGTCATTGCAACTATAAATGACGGGATATTAAGGATTAAATGTGGACGTTGACGTCGAGCCGTGCGTAATGAGGAGAGTTGGAAAAAGAAGGTGTTGAGCTGCATTTTTTTTTCCTTTCTACCAGGGGTAACTTGGTTTGGAGTACTGGCAAACAACGGGGTCAGATGAAGGCAAATAAAACCACAAAGCTCACCTCTTTCTGGTAAATATCTTAAAGAATCTCTTTTCAACAGTTGCATCACATCCAGTTGGTTTACTATCGCTCTTTTCCCAGGTGTTAAAGTCAAAGCGACACAGCGCAGATAGCTTACCCTAGCCTCTTTGGATATGCTACTAATTACTGAGTAGTTTTTTTCTTGCTAGGCTGTCGCAAAATGTATACACCAAAGTTCTCAATTCAGTCGGTCGAATCACGTAACACGCATATTTTAGCTTTATAAGCACTTTTAACTAAGGCTTCGTCTTTTGAGCAGTGGTAGCACAGGAGCCGCAATAGCTCCGTTTTAACCTTATGCTAACAAAGCAATTTCTTCTTGCGCCAATGAAATTTAATTCACGGAATACATAATTCATTTTTGGGACAATATGTTTGACTAGAATAAGCGTTTTTACTTTGTCAACAAACCTACATGTTGCCCCTGTCAAAGAGTTGTTGATAGGTTGTGCTATGGCAACATTTAACCCGTTATCTAATTTGTGTCTGCAGTCAACCATTGGAGTAAATGCAGGGAATTCATTTGCACAATTTGACTAATTCTTATTATGCTTACCGTCTGTAAACCATCTATTTATGTTAATGTTTTTTTTATAATTTTTTTTTGGCAAACACTGATTTTTGCAGTGTTGCTTTTCCTGTAAAGTGCTTCTTTTATCCAAATAAGCGCTATGTAGGGCCACATGTAAAGCATGGTAATCCTGTTATAATCTCAGTTAGGTTTTAGTTCTGCAGTGCACCTCATCTTCCTTTTTCAAACTGCATTGTCTAAGCAGGGTTATTTATGTTCATTGTTTTGCACAGAGTTATTTAGGTTTCTTATTTACCGGGTTCAGTAAATGTCAGTGCTTCAGGGTCATACATTGACATGTATTTCAGTTCAAACGACTGGCATAAAAAGGTGCTGTGCTTGCAAGTAATTGTCACAGAGTAAGTGAATGATCTGGACTTTGGCCTGAGTTTTGTTTACTCTAGCCAGTTGAACTGAGAATCCAACAAGGAGCATTGACATGTCACTTAAGCAGAGCATTGCAAGTATTGTGTCATCAGCAGCCGGTCAGTCTGCAGAAACTGGCGACATGAATGAGTTTAGATAGTGTCCGAACACATCAATTTCATTCAATAGATGGGCCCAGTTTACTTGTCGTTTATAATGTCATGTTTCACAGACAAGAATGATTTCTTTCATTGTAACGTACAGAGAAGAGAATCAAATCGCTCCCAGTCCCAAATGCCTGGCCTACAGTTCATATTGTTGGTTGACACAGGATAATCCAGAGGCTGCCCACCATGAGTCATCACTGTGGCAACTATTGTTTCCTCTGTCTATCTGTCACTGTCATTTTCCCGTTTTCCAGCCCGTTCTGATTCCTGTAGCTTCCCGTAGCTCTCTGCTGGCAGAGCTTGTAATCACTTGGATGGCCTGATTTACTGATTGACCTGATTGGTAAAAACGCTGCAGAAGTAAGAATTATGCATGGCCTCAAAATACCATTTTCCTGGCTGTCATTTTAAACCAAACATAAACACATTTTCAGAGAGGACTGGGATATGGTTATGTCCCCTAGCTGTTAAGCTGTTCTTGCAAAAAAAAAAAAAAAGTCAAACGTCTTAAAAGAGTTATGTATTATTATATATCATTCTCATTTGTGCAGTTCTAACCAGGGTAGATGCCATTGTGTTGTTGTCAAGGATAGTCACAGTAATAGCATCTCTTTAAGAAGTTCAAGGAAAGTGCAGCCAAGTAAATACATGTTCCTCTTACTGTGTGATTAGATACATAAAGTGTAGTGTGTGACCGTGACGCTTGTAGGATTATTGTATATCTTAAGAAGATTAGTGGTTGTATCACAAAACGTAATAAAGACGTCGTGTAAACTGCTCTCTCACACTTCTTAAATACTCCGGACACTTGGTTTGGACTGTCTTGTCATTTGCACCTGGACTAGTGCCAGTGTCAGCAGTCATCCGGTGTTGAGCTTTGGAACAGGGCCTGCATTAAAATGAGCCTATGCTGTCAAGAGGTGGCACTCTGTTTGCCATATGGTAAGGCATACAAACATAATCCCCGGGTCATATGTTAATTTCCAGTCTGGGAATACATGCTTTATGTGTTTTATATTTTTTCTCAAACCTCACCTTATTGTTTTTCTAAATGTAGCTTAAAAAGGGGAGCAGTGTTCTTTCTTTTTCTCACCATAATGAGGACTTTCTTATGAATGATTGATGAAGTGCCCTCACTGTCACCTAAATAATGCATTAGTCCTGTTCTTTTGCCAAACATTTTTATGTGGCAATGTTCTGTGGTAAAGTAACACCTTTATCTTTTAAACCCTGGTAAGTGGCTGATTTGAATGAAGCGGTCGAGATAACTGCAGTAAGGTGAGCTATATAAAAGGGTCTGCTGTGTGTTTGGTCTGTGTGCAGGAAAATAGGTGGGGGCAGGGAGTGTCTCCTGTCACTACTCATTAGGGACGCATAGTCCAGCTCAGCCAGTCCCTCGTCTATGGAGCTGCCCTGCTCTGCTCTCAGCCGAAGCACCACAGAGCAGGACACTTCTGAGTTGAAACAGCAGAAAAAGTGTCACCAACGGCCACATTACGAGACGCTGCTTATAAAAAACGACGTGAGTCAGGTTTTGGAAAAGTCACTGTCCTAAATTGTGCTTTTAGGATTCTGCACTGCAGCTTGTTTTATTCTGGCATTGCTGTGCCTCTTTGAGAAACCCCACCACCCCTTTTTGTAAACAAGACGGTGTGTATCTCAAGGGCTTCTTCCGCTCTCCCACATATTCAAATTCAATTTCTAATTTGGTCCAAATGCATTTCCTGTTTGACGATGGGGCTTATTTAAAGTAGTCAAACGAAATAAATATCAACCACCATTTTTTTTATTGAAGTGCTTTATTGTGACTTGTTTGGTGCCACTTTATGCTTGAAGTGACGCTCTACAGGGGCAGACACAATGATTTATTAGTGTGGCATGGTAGGCAGGGAAAAACGAGCACGCTGAGATAAAACAGATCTCCATAACACTCTATTTTCCTGTCTTGTGCTCTCTCCTGATATAATCTTTAGAAATTAATACCAGGATAAAGAAAAAAACGTGATCAGAAATATTACAAATTACTTTGACTTGTGTTATTGCTGGCATGAAAAAGCTGGAGTCATAGTTTTGTCAAAACTGCTTGCTTGCGCACACCTCTGGCCCAACACACACAACATTTTCTGTCTTTGAGTTATGTTTTGTCTTAGCAGCCATAAAAATGAAATAACTTATTGAATTGTTCTGTGCAGTTAGTGTCACATTAGGGCCAGTCGATTCAAAACCCCTTTTGCTCCAAATGTAAGAATGTAAATCATTCCTTCAAACTGGTATTTTATTTTCATTTTCAATTCAATTGGTCTAGACATAGCATAGTAGATTAAAAGAAACAAATTGGGAAACAAATTTACTTCATAACACGCTTTATATTACTATAGCTGTCCTACTTCTCACCTGTGCCTAATGTGCTCCAGAACAAATAGAGAGAGCTCTGTGGGTAAAAAAAAAGTATAGTATTATTTTTCCTTGTCATAATGCCTTGTTCTGTGTCACATGATATGCTATATTGAAACATAAGATTTTCTTAAACAGTACTGTGAGTACAAGATGTAAGAGCTATAATGTAGCACTTATTTACTTAAAAGATTTGAGTAGAAAGGCGTGTTTTTAAAAAGCAGCTGACAGCTAAACATTTAAGTTAAAAACAAATGTTCTTGGCAACTGATCACTGGTGTAAGGATTGTTAGTTCTAGAAGTATACTGTAGACACTGTCAACAAGTGTCAACATTATTCTTTAAACTACAGATTTGATGAGGTCTGTCTTTTGAAAGCCAGTGTACATCTGCATTAGATTGGTTGTTGACTGCCAGTGTTTCCTGAGGGCCAAGCAGAGGAAATCTCTGTTAACCTAATCCACAGTTGAAGATTATAGATAGGAGACTAAACACATTCTTCAAAGGGAGACGGTCACACTCTAAACAAATTCCATTACTTGATAAAATTGCCAAAACATGAGTTGTGCTTAAGTGCATTGTTAGATATGACACAGTGTAAATGATTGGTTTTCCTATGTTTTAACTAATGGCATTGGTCATTTTTTAACTTCATTAACATAGCTCATCAAGATCCTTGTGAGATACAACAGCATTCTTTTATCTTGTTGTTTCAGGGATGGTCTGCTGGGTCCGGGGCTCTAAGGATCAACTTATGACCCGTGACTGAGACTTGAGAGGAATACGTTGTCTGAGCAGAATGACTCAGCAAGTGGGGGGACCCCCTTATAGCAAATGAAGAGCAGTGAGGATGGGTGCCAATGGATCCAGCTATCCACACTCATGCTCCCCACGTATAGGGGGAAGTGCACAGCCACAGCAGACGTTTATAGGTAAGTACTTCTGTAATGGGACTTTGAGTTTTCAATTTAATTTAGTCAGTGTTTTTCTAGTATCTGTTTGGCTTTAGGTTTGAAAAACTGAACAATTACTGAGTCATTTTCACTTTCAAACTGACTTCTTTTATTGGGTTTTGTTTGTTTTAGTCACACAAGTGTTGTAAAACAATCTAATGAGCTCTGACGCCCACTGAGACTTATGGGGTTGCTTGAACTGGCCAAATCATTCATGGTGTTAGAATAGCTACTATTTGGGTCACAGTCACACTGATGGATGCGAGAGAATTGCAGGCTGAGGATCTCCTTGGCAGAGCATCCTTTGACGTTTGAGCTCTGTAGCTCATGCCAAACATAACTGCTGTTTAGTGTATCTGATTGGACCCAAGTATGCGAGTAGGCTGAAGTTCTCTGAGTCATACAAAGCAAGACAAAGTCCCTTGGCTAATTGTTCTGTCCTGTACTGACTGTCCTGTACCAAAGTTTGGCTAAAACAAAATGATGTAAAAGGATTCTGTCTGCTTTGTTTTTCCATTGAACTCATTCCAAAAGCTTGGATAGCTGGGTCAGGACATTGTGTGCTTGGCCTGAAAGAGTTAACCATGGATCAGTACCAACAGATATTTCTTGCCTGACCTTAAATCCTATACTGTTTGCATTTTAAAGTTATTCATAACAAATGAAATCAATGGGAATTTAGAAAATAAATGAATTATTAGAAATTAAATACATTTATTAGAATCAAGTGCATTTAGTATTTTGTATCAAACTTTTTTCAAAGAAGCTTTTGTTTTTTTTATGTGTTTCAGGCACGTCATCCTACTCGCAGCAGGGATATGGCTGGGAATCTAAGCTCTACAGCCTGGAGCACGGCCATGAGAAGCCTGCAGACAGGAAGAAGAAGAGTCTTGGTCTGGCGACACTCAAGCGGAGATTCATCAAACGGAGGAAGTCAAGTCGCTCAGCAGATCATGCACGGCAGATGCGTGAACTTTTGTCTGGGTGGGACGTCCGAGATACAAATGCCCTGGTGGAGGAATATGAGGGCACAGCTGCCCTCAAAGAGCTGAGCTTCCAGGCCAGTCTGGCACGTGCTGACGCGCCGAACCTGCAGCGTGATCTGGCTGCTCTCTACCATCATAAATACTGCACAGATGTGGACCTCATCTTTCACGGGACATGCTTCCCAGCGCACCGGGCCATTCTAGCTGCCCGCTGTCCATTTTTTAAGACGTTGCTGTCATCATCTCCAGGCTATGGAGCTGAGGTTCTCATGGACATTGACACAGCAGGCATTGATGTGCCTATGTTTTCTGCCCTGTTACAATACTTGTACACTGGTGAGTTTGGGGTCGGCGGAGCAGAGGACAGCAGACTGCGAAATGTGGATGTTCTGGTGCAGCTTAGTGAGGAGTTTGGGACACCCAACTCTCTGGAGGCAGATATGAAGGGCTTGTTTGACCACGTGTGCTACTTTGACGCTCTGCTCAGCTTCTCCTCAGACTCTGAGATGGTAGAAGGCTGCAGTGAAAGAGGTGCTGTGGCGGGGGCTTCAACAGGGGCAGGAGGCACCCCAGGGACCCCTGATGAGGACCTCAGAGCTCATAAGGCTATTCTCTCGGCGCGCTCTCCTTTCTTTAGAAACCTTTTGCAGAGGCGAATCCGTACAGGAGAAGAAATTACAGAGCGCACACTGCAGACACCTACCCGCATAGTCCTGGATGAATCTATCATCCCGAGGAAATATGTGCAAGTTATTCTTCACTGTATGTACACAGATGTGGTGGAGCTGGGACTGGTCCTACGAGGCAGCCCCTCAACAGGGAGCCTTGGGGAGGTGCAAGCTTTAGTGTCAGGAGGCCGTGGGGCCAGCACACGCACCGAGGAGGCCATGGAGTTGTACCACATTGCTCTGTTTTTGGAGTTCAATATGCTAGCTCAAGGTAAATATTATCGCACACAAAACAATACATAACAGGTATCTTGTAGGGTATGTAAATTTCAGTGACTTTATCTCAGTATGTTGCTTGTGAGAATAATCAATATCCTTATTCTAAAACTGTTTAAATATTTGCACTGTTAATGTGCAGGGTTAATGGCTGGAGCAGTGTTAGAGCTGAAGGCTGCCAGTCACACATTGATATAGACTTCACACTCTGTCCAACTCTTCAGAATCAGATGATGTATGCAGCACTTCTGCTTCTTGCTGGACTCTGCAACTGTTTGACATTGACACATGATTTAATGCTACTGTTTGAAATCATCAAATGATGGTTGTAAACTTAGTACTGCATTTTGGACTTAATATGATATATTACAGGGATTAGTCAGAGAAATTAGTGAAAGAGGTGATAGGGTGCATTACTACATTAAATCTGCAGTGATTTTCTGATTTTACTTGTATGACAGAAGTCAAGTTGTTTAATAATGTAAAACTATTACAGTTACTTTCTGTTGTTTTAGACTTTAATTTTTGAACATTGTTTAAGTGTATCTTCAGTCGGCACGTTCAGATTTTTGTCTAAAAACAGCTGTACATTGATCATATAAAAAGATTTACCTACAAACCAGAAGACATCAGAGAAAACATTTCATCCGTCAGTAGAATGTTTGGTTTTGTTGAGGTTTTGTTTAGAGCAACATCAGGTTTATGTAGTTCAACAGAGGTCACTCTTTACAGAGCTGTTTGTAGTTTGAAATCCAGCTCGTACCCTAAGGCTCTAGTGTCACTCTCAGGGTCAGTATGGCAGCTTAAACCACCAAGCAGGCAAATGGTGTCATCCCCACACACCATCACCTCATCTTCCCTCCCATCCCCCTCCAACAAGACCCTGCTCATGGGTATTTTTATCCCCTATCCTCCTTATGCCTCAGAGCTGCACAGCTTTAATCTGTTCCCATGAAGGCTCACTGTGGAATGAAGTCATATTTTTATTTTCATACTGGCAAATTCCCATCTATAATTGTCTGAATAGTTTTGTTAACATCAGAATTGTTTTTATTTTGTGTTTTTGGGCATTTGTTGATATTGGTTCCTATTGGTAGCAGTGGGCAGTAGAAAGACTAAAGTCTGGGGTTTTCTTTAGAGAGAGCCTTCTAGTCTTGCCCTTTGGCACTGTGAAGTTTTAGCTTGTAGACGATTTGTCAAGCAAATGAGAGCAGGGAGACAGAAACTGCTCCATGTCATTTTCCCCCTATTAAACGTCAAGACGCGTCTTCCTTCATTACTTCATCTCACTCAAATGGCAGCCAATATTAAAAGCCTTATTAATTTTTCAAACGTGCCGCAGAGTCGATAGCCTGACTGGTTTCAGTGCCTCCTCTGCTTTCCTCAAATTCAAATTCACTGCCCAACCTCCCATTTGGAGTCCTTGAGCAGTCAGCAAACATGATTTAGATTCACAGACTGTATTTATTTTTTTTTGTTTTGTTTTTTTACAGGTCATGAGTGCTTTTAAAGCACCTTCATAGACTACATACTAAACAAACAGTGGTTGGTCATAACTCCCTGACCTATGTATCTTCTCACATTAGTGTCTCATAATACTGTGTACTGAGACGCTGGTGCTGTCACTCAGCTTGGCTCCAGTGGAAGTTGTGTAGCACCTGTGGTGAAAGAGGGGTGTGGGTTATTATTTAATATAATTCTGATTCTAACATTTAGCTCATAAAAAAGTGATTATTGCATAGCTGTGAATTTTAATACACTAATGCTTACTGGAGCCCTGAGTGGGGAATTATTTGCTTTTGAGCAAGTCTCTTTACATTAGAGAGGTACAAAGGTGACATCTGGTGATAAAATTGTAGATTGCAAATCCATGTGTCACACTACGTTTATGGAACATGTGAACAGCTATGGCATCCTACAGGGACATGTTGTCTTTGATTAAACACTGGTGATCTTGAAAACATTTTGAAACAGTTTTGCTCGGTATAGACAAATGCATATAATTATTTATCATATTTGATTATTAACTACTCAAAACACAGCTTTGATGTTCCATATTTCCAGTTCAGCGATGCATGTGTTCTGCTTTGCATGTAACTTGATGTTACATCTGTAGTATTTTTATAGGCACAATATTAACCTTGTACTGTACAAGGCTGGAGAATCGAATACTGAAGTCTGGCGGAGATGGGTTAATGTAGCGGAAAGACAGTTTAAAGCTTAAGACAGTTTGTACTTAGTAGATTAAAGGAGTGTTGCTGATATTTTTTTCTTGACAAGAGATGAGGGACAGTGCAGCCTGCAATTACAGATGTTTAAAGCCTTTTGTCTCAGGTCAGTCCCCCGGGGAGATACTCCAGCCACAGTCCCAGTCCGTGCCGGTCCCATGCCCAGGTAAATTGGGAGGGTTGCGTAAGGCAGGGCATCCGCCGTAAAAGCATTGCCAAGCTACTCATGGGAACTACTTCGCTGTGGCAACCTATGAAGGCACTGTCTGTTTTGATTTTGAGCAAAGGTTGTGTGTTTCCATGGGAACCCTGTTAGTGGATTGAGCTGAATCTAATTAAAAAGTTTGCGTTGATATGTGGGTTGAATTTCTAAAACTTTATATTTTCAAATTGCTTAAAAGGCAAGTTCCTAAGTCCCTAAGCCTTGATGCTTTTTAATGCTTTTTTGAGTCGTGCATGTGTGTGTGGTACACATCTGTGAAGAGTGTGTGCGCCGGTGTACTGGCAGCACATTTCCTCAGGCAGCTCTGTTTACTTATCACGGTTAAGAGGAGGCAGCTTGAGACTGAAACACATCAAGGTATCAAAGGCATTTCTGTGGGCTGGTGTGTTACAAAGTTAAACCACTCCCTGCTGTTCTGGTATGTGCACTGATTTAGGAAACACTGTAAGAAGGATGTGGGGGCTATAAGAGGAAGACTCCCAGGGTCCGTCAATATGGACGTGTGTGGAAATACAATAACTTTAAATTTAAATGATTTGTCGTTCATTGTGTTGTGCTTTTGCAGCTTGTATTCATTTTAGAATATGAAATGGCAGTGTCCCCTGTAAATATTTGACTTAATCGGGTCGACAGTAGCTCAGTGGGTAGAGCGGTTGTCTTTCAACCGGAAGGTAGGCGGTTCGATTCCCGCTCTGCCCACAGTTCATACTGTCGTTGTGTCCTTGGGCAAGACACTTAACCCACCTTGCCTCCAGTGACTGTAACACTGGTAATGTAATGTAAGTCGCTTTGAATAAAAGCGTCTGCTAAATGAATAAATGTAAATGTAAATCCACATTTTTTTCAATTGGATTGGTGGTTTTCAGGCTGTGAGGACATTATTGTGGAAAGCCTTTCCCTGGACTCACTTGTTCCCATTCTTAAGTGGAGCTCCCAGCCTTACGGATCCAAGTGGGTCCACAGACAGGCTATGCACTTCCTCTGCGAGGAGTTTAGTCAGGTTGTCACCTCGGATGTTCTGTATGAGCTCAGCAAGGAGCACCTTCTCAGTGCAATCCAGTCTGACTACCTGCAGGTAAGAAGTCATCATTGTCACTAAACATTTATGCTTGTTGTAGTTTTTCTTGTCCTAAATATAAAAAAAAAAATTTAATCCTTTTTTCCCCACTGTGCCATGGTTTCATTCACAGGCAAGTGAACAAGACATTCTCAAGTATGTTGTTAAGTGGGGCGAGCAGCAGCTTATTAAGAGGATGGCAGACAGGGGTAAGATAATGCACTCTATAATTACCCTCTCAGTGCCACCCCCCCCCACACACACACGCACGCACACACACACACACAATGGCGCTAAAGAAATTACCCACTTACACAGCTTCCAAATACACTTTGAGCATGAACAAAAGCAGCCAAACTATTCTGAATGGATGATCTCCGTATGACTTTTTCTTGTCTTACTATTGCATTTTGCATTAACTAACCAACAAAAAGAGTGTCTCACAGCAAGCAATACAATAAAACATGTGCTTAATTGAACTTGATTGATAACCTATAGCAGGCTGTTTAATTATGTATATATTATGACAAACGATAGTAATGACTTTACTTGTCTACTCAGAACCCAATCTGTTGAGTGGCACAGCCCACAGCGTTAATAAAAGGGGAGTGAAAAGAAGGGACCTGGACGTGGAGGAGCTGAAAGACATCCTCTCTCCCCTCCTGCCTTTTATCCGGACTGAGCACATCTTGCCACCTAACAGCGATGTACTTGCTGATGCGGTCAGTACTTATTGATTGCCTTTTCTCAGCTGCTATGAGCTGATTAGTGTCTATCTGAGTCTTTGTAACCTTCATAAATGGTGTATTGATCCACATTCCACATTCTTCTGTTCACAGCTCAAACGGGGTTTGATAAGCACCCCTCCTTCAGACATGTTGCCCACAGCTGAAGGAGGAAAAGCCAATGCCTGGTTACGGCAGAAAAATGCCGGCATCTATGTGCGTCCCCGCCTTTTCTCTCCTTATGTGGAAGAAGCGAAGGTAAGGCTCATTAACGTGTGATTAATGGCCTTTCAAGGAAATGCATAGAGCTGCAAACAGTTTGTGTCACATATACCTATCATCAAAAAATTTGATTCTTAGAAAGGGCAGGTTAACTGTTCAGAAAAAAATTGTGGTCCTTCTTAAATGTGCTAAAATACATCCATCCATACACACTTGTTGTTATGCACACTCATACTTTCTAATAGTGGCTTCCATCATCTTGACTGAAATTCATTTTCACACTTTTGCCAATAACTTATAGGGCTTTTCGCCTCATGAATATTTATGAAATATCCATACACAGAGTCATTATTAGATGAAGTGTCAATCAAGTGGAACTAATTTGCAAACCCTCTGTGTGTCCTTGAGTTGCTCATAGGGCTTTTATTCAGTATTTTGGTCTAACTTTTCCTCTACCTGTCTTTTCAGTCTATTCTTGATGAAATGATGGTGGAGCAGACGGACCTGGTGCGTTTGCGGCTTGTGCGTATGTCCAATGTCCCCGATACCCTGTACATGGTCAACAATGCTGTTCCTCAGTGTTGCCATATGATTAACCACCAGCAAATGGCAAGCAGTTCAGCCTCTGCTCCATCAGTTGTAGCTAATGAAATTCCAGGTAAGATTTTTTTAGTTTTTCTGGATGATCACTGTATCATTGTGGGGATGTTGATTATTATTTATGTGTTCTTCTTTCAGTGCCTCAGCTGTCAGTGGTAAAGAATATGATCCGGAGGATGCAGGAGCTGAGACACACAGAGCAGGTCCAGAGAGCTTATGCCCTTAACTGTGGCGAGGGAGCCACTGTCAGCTATGAGCTGCAGCTTCGTGTGCTACGGGAGTTTGGTCTGGCAGATGGAGCTACTGAGTTACTGCAGGTTAGCAGAAGACGAGGATGTTGTCTCCGGGGGTTAGAGACGGCTGCGATTGTGATTCTTTAGCATACTCAGAGATTAGTAATGCAACAGTTACCTTAAATAACCTGGGCAGAAAAATCTCACGGTGCCTTCTGGGAAATAGTTTGCATTTCTTTTAGTGTATATGTTTTGTATTTTCAGAATCCATACAAGTTCTTCCCTGATGAGCGATTTGGAGATGAGAGTCCAATTTTGGCTTTGCGCCAGGTGGGTCGTTGTCGAGTAAACAGCAGCCCAGCCATGGATAGCATGTTCTCTGAGATGGAAGGAGTAGCAGGCTTCCACCCTCCCCTACCTCCTCCACCTCCCCCATACCACCCTCCTGCGACACCCATTCATGCCCAGGTTAAAGGTGCTTGGCGACCCCGTGTACCCATGCCAACACCAACTCGTTCTTTTTCTTATCCCTGTAACCGCACTCTCATTCAGCGCCATGCATCCTCCAAGCATGGCAGCTCTGAGTACACGTCAGTGCCCAGACCACAGCCACCAGACTGCACCAACCCACAGGCTATGGGCCGAGCTTTGCTTGCAGACCAGCAAGCGGTGAGTTGTGTGTTACTCCTTTCCATTTAAAATGTACCTTCACTTCTGTTTTAATTTATCTTATTTAACTTATCTTTTCTCATGTGTGTTGTTCAATGCAGATGAATGTGGACCCTGTCATGAGGGAGTTCATGCCTGATATTGCACTGGGGGTTTCAGTCCTCTCGCTGAGAGAACAGCACATGGCAGAGATGGACCGAGAAGGCCCTCATCTCAGTCCCATGGGCCCCTCAAGCCATCATCTGAACGTTGGTCCCTGCCCTTCTGCTCGTCATAGCCATGGCCCTGGCCATGGCCACTCCTGCAAAAGACATGCTCCTGAACCCAAACTGGAAGCTCAAGCTGAGTTCCCTGACTTGTATGACTTCTCTTGTCGACCTGCAACTCCGACCTCTCACCCTCGGCCCTCCTTTCCAGGGCCAGACCTTTACAGCCACAGCTGCACCCCCACCACCTCTTACCCACCTCCCTATTTTTCTGACTCTCAGGCTCACCATCAGGCACGGACTGCCCCAGACCCATTACGGCTGGATGTCCTCGGGATGACTTCACAGAGACACGATCAAGTCCTTGCAAGCCCTTCTGGGGCCCAGTCTAGAATGGGCCTTATCCCAAGGGGACGATCAAACGAAACAGACTTGACTCATGGCTTAGGCCATTTGCGCTCCCCTAGTGGCAATCTGGACAATTATGAAGAGCGGCACACAGGAGCCAGAGATGCACCTGAGGAGATGGTTCTGGCGGCCGAACAGTCTGGCTCAGCACCTGTACAACATTCTCACAGAAACAGTCTCAGTGAGGAGATCTCCAGAGACCGCAGGTCCCCCAACAAGCCTGACTACCCTTATAAAAAATCTGCACTTTAACCCCAGTTGGAGACTAGGGTTGAGTTTAGAAAAGGGAAATGTCGTGCTGTATGTCATCGTGGATGGCAAAGCACCAAATGGTGTGCCTGTGTGTACGTGTTTGAGAGGAGCAGGAAAAAAGTGGATGATGGTTGCTATTTATAAGGTCTGTCCTTTTGTCCTACCTCTGTCACACTGTGCTATCCATCACACAGTCACTATGGAAAGACTAAGAGTCAATGTATCTAACTGATCTCTAAGCCTCCTTAGTCCTGCTGGTTTAGAGGGTGTTCTGAATGAGGGGGGCTCCTGAGTGTGGTTGAGATGCTCAATGCCATGTGATACCTGCCTGATGCTGTCACAACACTAGATGTAGGTCAATAGAAACTGATTATTTTCTGTACAGAATGTGGAGATGGCAGGATGTGAATCTCAGTTTACACAGCGAACAATGGCACAGTCTGGGACATACAGTATTGTGATACAATTACATGTAAAATATGGCTGTATTCTTTTTCCTCATGAATTGTATTTCCATTTTCTTGATGTATCTGTAGCATGCCTCTAGCAACCCACCTCTATCTTTTGGCCCTAGTTATGCCGTGTTGATGAGTAATAGGCCGCAGCTTGGCCACACAAGGAATTGGATCGGACAGAAAGTAGGTCACCAGAGCTTGTCACTGTATGATAGTTCTGGTGTTCATTGAAGTTGATGTGTGTGAACTGGTTCATTATTCAGTGGATAATACAGGGCCTTGATTGCAAATGATGTACAGTGTTCAAAATGTAAGGCCTGTGTATTTGTGTTTGCACCTGAGCAAAGCGGGTTTGGGTGTATTTGTGTGAGTTGAGTATTTAGATACACACAGGTGTTTAGACAATCTCAGTACTGTACACTCCCATTTGAGTCAGGTCTGTGTAGACATATCAAAACTGAGTGTCTGAGTGAGTGGTGGTCAGTGTGCTAGAGCTCCTTTTTTATTTTTATTTGTATTCCAATAGCTACAAGTAATCCAATCTAAAGCCTTAACTGGTGCTTCAAATATCAGTTTTAGCTACCTTTATTCAACTAACTATGATGTCATTATATCACTACCCCTATAATCACTTACAGACTGTTCTGTTCACTATAGAGACACACACTGCAGTTTTTGGTGGGTAAAGGTGGTGTTTCCCTGAAACTAAATGCTAAACTTTGTATGTATAGACTATGTCTCTCCACCTAATGGGAGACAGTTGAGCTGCACAGCCAATGTTGATAGTGTTGATTGAATAGCTGCAGCAAACGTAGCTCCAGAACCCTGGAAGTGCACAGACTGAAAAGCTTGTCAAAGCTAGTAGCTGATACACAACCTCACATAAAAGTATCATTGCACTGTAGAAGCCACAGATTTAGTTGAAGGGGAAAAAACATTAACATTTGGAACAAAAGGAAAAGTTATATTAAAGAATGGCAATGCTAGCTCAAATCTAAAATGGAAATTGTATATAATAAATGGAGTCCCACATGTTCAATGACTTATTGGTTTCTATCACATTTTAGTGGTTGTTGAAGGTTTGTAACTTTACTGTAGTGGACAACACTGTGTACTTGTCTTGTCATGAACTCTCTAAGAATGTGTGGTTTACAATGTAAAGATTGTGTCTCAGATGTTGTTCTTGAATGTCATGCATTTAGGGCAATATCGTAAGTGGAATGGCAACTTTGTAAAGATGTTTTTCTTTGTTCCTTTACTTTAAAAGTAACAGGACTATAAAGAGGATCTGAAGATATTAGCTCTTAGAGATTGCCAGGTTGAAATTTTTTTTTTCCATCTAGCTTGCTTCATGAGGAAAAAATGCAAAACACCAGATTCCTCGTCATTTTCATGTTGGTTAGTTGTTTTATTTTCCAGGACAATGTTCCATTGAATAAAAGTCCTTGTTTTGCTCTTAGCTGTTAGAGAAGTCAGTGCCTTCCCCTGCCTGCAGCTGGGCTTTATTGGAGAATTGACTTTAATGTCTATGCAAGCTCTTTTCTACCAGCCTGCATCAAATAGTTATTTCAAATTTTATGTAGCTTGTTTGTGTACAGTGTTATTTAGCACCTTTTGAAAGTAAAATGTGGGATTGCTTGTGTTGAATTATAAGATGTTTGTAGATTGATATGTTGCATTTAGTTTCACTGAATCTATTTTTCTACTGTCACCCCAAGAGGTGCATTACAGTGGTTAACTTGGGCATCATAAAAATAAACTGGTTTAATATGATGTAATCTTTTGATGTCTCAAATGCCAGATCTTTCATGTAGATGTATAATGCAATTACATGTTCATCGTACTGTACACACATTAAATATTAGAATTATCATTTTAAGTATCAAACAAAGCAATAGACTTTTCTAAGGCAAAGCATCCCTAAAAAAACAGTTTATGGATTTACATACAAATGCCATGTTGGTTGCAGCAACGTTTATTCAACACATTCATTTAAAAGCACCATATGAACCCAGCATATGATGATAGCAGCATGGTTTCCATGTTATTGGTTTCCAGCATTGGTTCTACGTCTTTTTCTTGCCTTTTCCTGCAGCTCATCAAAGCACTGACGAACAGCCTCTACTGTGACGGTCTGAAAAAGAGACATGGGAATAGTATGGGATTTGGTTGAAAGTAAAACGGAACAGTTGATACAAGTCAAATACTTATTTCTCACCTTTCCTTCAGCAACACATTTCTCAAAAAATGAAGTGAGGGCAGTTGTCATATCGTTTATGCCTAATTGGAGAGAAAACAAATTGATTTACAGATCCTGTACTTGAGCTACTGAAGATTCTGACTTTAAAACATATACAATTTCTTGTGGCTTGTGCCGACACCAGAAAAATATCAATATAGATTATGAAAATGAGTCACACAAAATATGATCTAAGCAACTGATGAGAATGACTGTAACTAAGCCCAAGACATTTCCGCTGTCTCCTCTTTATACTAACCATAAATGACCTCCAGCTGTTGCACGTGGCTCAATGAGTCAGTCAATGCCAATAGTGGGTGTTGCCCAAATGGCTCTTCCAAACCTTTGTTCTCATAAGCCAGAAGAGTGTCAGATGGATCCATTAGAAACTGTACCCGAGCAGATACATAGACCCTCTGCTCCGAACACAGCAGCAAAACAGTTAACAGAGAGGCCTTCTGATGGCCTTTATCAAATGTATATTATAATTCAAGCTATTATTTAAACACTACCTTGCAGCTTGTACAAGTGCAGAGTTCAGAGCGCCAGCTGCAAGGCCAGAACACAGCCCCCTCCCGTGGCCTCTTCAAATCCTGACTCTGCAGCTCCTTAAGTCTGCAGGGCACTGTTTTACCTGTGATATTTACAGAGCTATCTGACATTTCCTTGTGGGTTCCGTTTGCAGGGGGACCGGTTGTTTTCTGCATCCTAAGAAAATAACAAAGCAAGGTGTGAGGGGTTTATACATTAGGCAGTACTTTGTAAATCTTCACAGCATTGCGCCGTTCATTGGAGTCTCTAGAGTGAGGACACAATGATGACCAGTTTACAGTGAGCTGTCCTGTGAAGCCTAGCCAAAGCAGTCTACAGAGCAGGAGAAGCAGTGCCTCATGGGTCATTTCTCCTGTAATTACCCTGAGGAGGGGAATGCATAATAATAACACAAGCTACACCGGAGCTTCTAATCCACTCATTTCCCTCCAGCTCCATCTAATGGTTGTAAAAGAAATTGTGCTTGTGACTTAATTTTTGCCATCAAAACAACTTTTAAAGCATAAAATTGGAATTTAGATTTTTCGGTTTACAGACACTGATACTACTATATTGATAAAAATAAAAAAGATCTCATATTTCTTACCTGTTTGTAGTTTTCTGGCTAGTAGAAGGTTCCTCATTTCCACTTTGAGAAGGCTGAATGTCCTCTTTCTTTTCTTCATTTTCTCAAGATCAATCTCAACCTCTTCATCCTCAGGACAACTGATGTTTACCACCGGTGGCACTGAAGTATAGGGTATACAAAACTTGTGTTAAATATAACTGGGTTGTCTCTACACTCCCACCACTTGAATGAATAGCTGAAAATAATTCACCTGCAAAGTGAGCAGCATAGGTCCACAAGAAAGGAGCCTTGTTCATGCAGGCCTCACACACCATCTCTTGCACCTCCTCTGGTTCGTCCACAGTGCAGCCCAGATGCTGTTGAAGAACATACTTAACTTTACATTGGGAATGAAACCAAAATAAAAGTAAAACTAAGCAATTAAGAGAGAGACATTACCCTAGTGTGAAACCAATCCTCACAGACAACACACTGAACCATCTCACCATCGTCCTATTGAGTGATAAAAATAAGTTTTGTTTTTGGTGTGAAAGATGTAAAGAAGTCAAACTAACAGTAATTAAATATATAAGTTATACCTGGTCGTCTGGGTCTGGGTACAGTCGATCACATGTGCAATAGCAGCCATGGAAGTTGTGATTGTATTGATTTTGAACATTCTCACTATCCTTTGTCTGTGGGTGGAACACAACAGAATTAAAAATGCACCAATCTTGGAAGACAGCATGCCGCAGTTTAGTTTGAGAAATGAATGGAGGACTCACAAGAATCAACTGGCACTTAAATTCCCCAAACTTGCCATTTCCACAATCACAGCGAAAGTTCCTAAAACATTAAAGATATGTTAAAAAGTATAAAACACCACATTATAGCAGGTTAAAAATCGGTTTGTTATTGACATGGTACCTTTTAGTGTACAGCTCAAAGATATCATGACCATCGTGGCATTTATTTGCACAGGCCAGACAAACGCCAGCTGGTTCCTCGGGATTAGCAGTGCAAGTGTTACAGGCAAACACCGCCTGTCTCTTCACATAGCCCTGCAAAGTGAAGTTAAGAGAGTTAGATGGGGATTCCTAAAACTCACTAAAACAACAGAACTAGAAAAAAATAAGAATACTAGGAAACACACAAATGTAAGAATGTAACAGACAGATGCTTAACGCTAGAGCAGTGCACGAATTCATTTAGGACAAAAGTCAAAGACCTTCCACAAATAACGCTACAATAACTCGATCGCATACCTGTGAATAAGAACAGTTGTCTGGGTCGCTACCAGCTAGCACAGACACAGCCTCTTCCAAATAGTCTCCAGAAAGAAACTCTTCCTCGTCTAGGTTTGTATTATTAGCTGCCATGATGAGATGAAAAGGAGCCTAAATCGAACAAAAGAACAGCGCGTAGAGCAGGGACGGGTTGTTGTCTTCGCAAGTAAATAATGAGGCTTCCGGGCGGGAGTTTGGGAGGAAGTTGCGTCAGAGCCAGAGTAACCAATCACCTCCTGCTCCTGGTTTTAGGGACAACAGAAGATGGGTAACAACAACGTGAACTTATCAGAAGTTACATATGATATAAAGAATTACTAGAACAACCATGTTGCTAAAACAATACATTTTAAAGTTTCTGTTTTTAAATATAAAAGTTTTAAGATTTTTACCCTAGTTTACCTGTTTAGTGGTAGCTGCAGGCCAAGAGCAGCAATCCCTCAGTTGTGTTTTTTAATTACTATTATTGTCATGGCAACTGCTCAATCTCCCAAGAATGGAAATATTTGTCTTGCAAATAAATAAAGAGAAGTGCATTTGTGTGATTTTATGAGAGCCTCCCTTGTGAATATCCCTAACATTAAAGCTTTAAACGTATGTACTTGGAATTGCCTAGCCAACAAAGGAGTACCAAAACAAATACTAAACGATTCAAAGGATGCTTCTCGACAAGAAAGAGGGAACCACATAATTATATTGTGTATAACAAAGTGTATTTATTTTGTCATTAGAACCTTCTCAGACATAAGAAAAAGAAAACTCACAATATGTGCAAAAACTGTGCCATGAAGGAGTGGAATGTTGTAAAGCAACTAAACGTATTGCTCAAAAAGGTACTAATGCCACCTTTATGGGGCTCATGAATACTCCAGATACAATACAATTCTACAGAAGTATGCATCTGGATATATATAAATAAGTCGGAGGTTACTGATGATGGCTCAGACAGCACAGTTTCAGCAATTTATAGTGTACCACTTTAAAGCATTTAAGGAGTGTTCGAGGAGTGTTAATTTTTATCAGTAAACTACGTATACCACAAAAGGCCACACTACAGATTTACTGAGCGCTGTACCAAATGTAGCCATGAAAACACCACACCCAAAAAAAGCTGTTGTAACAAGATGAAGGTTCACTTATGATCCTGTTGCGCTCAGTTTTCTCCAAAGATTACTGGTCTTTAACGATTAGAACGGGATCCACCAATCTGTTGTGAACATGCATCAAACCTAAAAGTAAAACAAAGAAACAATCACAGTACAATGTCATGCATGGTCTTGCAAAATGTTGCTCAACATAGTAGTCCACATTATTATAAAAGAAACATTTGACAGTATTTATACAAATATGTTACATCTCAATAGTTTTAGTTAAATGGCAAAGGGGACGCAGGTAAACTAGAAAGTAACAGGTTTAACAGTTAAGATGTCTCATACGGCAGCTGGTCAGACAATATACTGACATATATAAAGAACATTTTCCTTTGATTGTATTAATGGTATGTATATTGCAGTTTATACATTTGCTCAGAATTAAGACCTTTGATTATTTTTGCACAATTTTATTAATGATAACATGGTGTAGTTCCAGTCTACAGTTTTCTTAAAAAGATACACCTGAAAAGATAGGTGAATGAAGTCTATTATGGATTTGTTACATTATAAATGTTGGTATTACAGTAAATTTGTACAAATATGTAACAGACAAAAATATAAAAGGTGTAAGCTAGAGAGATTTCCCTTTAGTACCTTTGAAGTATTTGACAGTTTTAACTCGTAACTCCAGGGTGGCGTCTTCGTCACAGACAAAGATTGTGCGTGGATGCTGCTGGAAGGCTGACACTGTCCACATGTGGTTGACGCCTTCCTCTATAGCTTTATACAGGGCAAAAGCTTTGTGTGCTCCTGTTATTAGAATCAACACCTGCACAGAAGACAGAAAAACAGAGCAGAGGCGTAGTGTAGTGTGAGTCCAGTGGAAAAAGAAAAACTTGTGTTAAAAAAATATATAGTGTTGGGCTGAGAAGGATGACAGGGTGTGATTGGGTGTAATGGATGACCTAAGTGCGGTTGTGTCCTTTGCTGCCACAAAGAACGTTACAAGACTTCATACATACCATACTCAATACATCTTTACAATAAGTTACTTCTGAGTGACAGACAACATTCCAACATCTCTTGTTATTTGCATCTTATTGTCACTTGATATATTTATATTGTATATATTTTCGATTATGTGTCTACACTACTAGTCAAAAGTTTGGACACACCTTCTCATTCAATGGTTGGTTTATTTTTTCATTAATTCTACATTGTAGATTCATACCGAAGATATCAGAACTATGAAGGAACATATACGGAATTATGTAGTAAACTAAAGTGTTTAACAAACTAGAATATTTACATTTATTAATTTTTATCTGACGCTTTTATCCAAAGTGACTTACATTGTTCTAATGTAATTACAGTGTTACAGCCACTGGAGGCAAGGTGGATATAGTGTCTTGCCCAAGGACACAACGACAGTATGAACTGTGGGGATTCCATGTGTTTCTTGGCTTGAACAATTCTCTTTTTCTTGTTGGTCTTCTTCAATAGTGGTTTCTTTGCAGCTATTCAACCACGAAGGCCTGATTCACACGGTCTCCTCGGAACAGTTGATGTTGAGATGTGTCTGCGACTTGAACTCTGTGAAGCACTTCAGTGGGCTCTAGTCTGAGGTGCTGTTCATTTCTGAGGCCCATAACTGATGAACCTATCTTCTGGTCTGTCTTTCCTGGGGCGGTCCTCCTGAGAGCCAGTTTCATCAAAGCGTTTGATGGTTTTTGTGACTGCACTAGAAGATACATTCAAAGTTCTTGAAATCTTTCAGATTGACTGACCTTCATGTCTTAGTAATGATGGGCTGTTGTTTCTCTTTACTTAGTCTGCACAACACAACTGAGGGTTTCAAACACATTAGGAAGGCAAGAAATTCCACCAGTTAACTCCTGACAAGGCGTACTTGTTAATTGGAAACATTTCCAGGGGACAACCTCATGAAGCTGACTGAGAACGCCAAAAATGTGCAAAGCTTTCATCAAAGCCAAAGGTGGCTACTTTGACTAATCTAATATATTAAAGATATTCTGGTTTACTTCATACTTCCATATCTGTTCCATCATAGTTCTGATGTCTTCATTATAAATCTATAATGTAGAAGTAATAAAAAAAAAAAAAACAATTGAATGAAAAGGTGTGTCCAAACTTTTGACTGGAAGTGTACGTATATTCTTATTCTATTTTTACTTAAGAGTTTTTTGTATCTGAGCGACTGTAACAAAGTAATTTCCCTTGTGGATGAAAAAAGCTGATCCTATCTTATGTAGTGTTGGTTTTAAAATGTTCTTAATCTGGTTAGATCTTATCAGTATCATGACTCTGTCAGTCGTCAGCGCTGTCATTTCAGGATCCTTAATACATACTGGGATACAAGATACTGCACATATATTTTTATTTAGTAATTTTTGATGTTTATTTATGAAGTGTTTGAATTTGTTCGTAATTCTGCTAAATTATGATTTACTGACCTCCTTGGCATCCATGACAGTCCCTACTCCCACAGTCAGAGCCATGGTAGGAACTTTGGAGAGGTCGTTGCCAAAGAAACGAGCATTGGCTACAATGGTGTCCTTGGCGAGGGTTTTCACTCTGGTCCTGGACACCAGACTGGACCCTGGTTCGTTGAACGCTATGTGGCCATCGGGACCAATACCTATAGATGGAAAAAGATAGCACTAAGCCAGTAAAAGACGTTGAAGCACTAAGGTGCAAAGTCATAAGGTTGCATGTCAGACCTCCAACAAACAGCTCGATTCCACCCGCCTCTGCGATCTTCTGCTCAAAGCCTTGACATTCAGCATCCAAGTCATCTGCATTCCCATCCAGAATGTGGGAATTATCCGGATCTATGTCAATATGCTTAAAAAAGTTGTTCCACATGTAAGAGTGGTAGCTCTCTGGGTGTGCACGGGGTAAACCTGTAGAAAATATGACTACACTGTAAACACACTGGATATTTGTTGCACATTTTAAACAGATCTCTCTTTTTTGGTAGAAAACAAGTGCCATTTTGAAGAAGCCATAATCAGAAAAAACATTTGAGTGAAAATCACTATAATATTCGAATGGTTTCACAGTAACTTAAAGATACAATGTCAGAGGTGTAACAACTATATCATTTACTAACTCACCTACATATTCATCCATGTTGAAGGTTTTCACATACTTAAATGAAATATCTCCGTTTTTGTAGTATTCAATGAGCTTCTGGTAACAGCCAAATGGAGTGCTTCCTGCAGGAGCACATAAAGAAAAGGATTTATTAGCTGTCAGTGCGCCTGACACACAGCAGTGCTCACCTGTAGGCAGCCCCAAAGTAAAGTATTTCTCAGCAGAGGGCTCAAACTGGATTATTCTGTTGCGGATGTACTTGGCTGCCCATTCACTGGCCAGGTCGTAATCATCCAGAATGACAAGCCTCATGGTGTCTAAAGAAAAAAAAAGAACTGCCCTCAGGCTCACACACTGTAGACTAGACATCAAAATCATATTTGCTCACTAGCTAAATGTTAACTAGCTAAATGTGATGACACCTTCAGCAAAACATGAATTACACACTGTCCATGTTTTATTTTTTTTTAACTTACGTGTTGCAAAATCAAGGCATAAACACTAAATCTGCCAAGCTATAGCAGTCACAGCAAAGATGACTGAGCAGAAGTTTGGTGCACCATCTATTTTTCAGATAAATAGTCACTTTTTGACCAAACTACTCCAATCTGTTGTACGCACAAAATGTAAGATTAGTTTTCTTACCGAATACAATCTACTTTATTCAACGGACTCAGATTAAATTAAGTACTGCCCAAACGCAGCTCTGTCATCTAATCACAGAGCTGTTTTCGACACTTCTTCTTCTTCGGTGTTTAATTACTGCTGCTGGCATCAATGTGTTGCATTACCACCCGCTGCTGGATACAGCTGCTCACTACACTTTCATCATTTCTCTAGCTCAATCCGGATACTTTAAAAAGATATTGGTTGAATATTAGAATTACTTAAAACAATAAACTAAATGCTATACCGAAGTGTCCACCACTCATTTAGAAGAAAAAAGAATTATTAGATTTCCTCAAAAATCCAGGGCAGGGCCTTTCTGTGTGGAGTTTGCATCTTCTCCTTGTGTCTGCGTAGGTTTCCTACAGGCGCTCCGGTTCACCCTAACACCAAAAACATGTACAATATAGGACTCCAGATGGAAATAAGCTGTTAAGATATAATCTGGTACAAGCATCTCTGCTTTGGCTTAATGTACATTGTACACCGTCTTAAAAAAAAAAATAAACAAGGCTTTGTTCCTTAAAAAATAAGACATTTACTTCTAGAATAGTAGTTAATTAAATAAAAAGATTCTGGTTTAGATTTTTTTTCCAGTTGCAAATAGGTATCAAACTAGTGAAAACATGCCATTATTTTTCTGCCTGTATGTCTAATGACTTAGCTGAGCTATAAACTATGTCAGCCAGAATAGTTTAAAAAAACTACTTAAAATAAAACTGAGCTGAAAGAACAAAACAGAACTGATGCTCAAGGTCGGTTTAAGTTTTATTCTTGTAACAAGCTCCTTGAGATGAAAATGCACAATAATGTTATGTAGTCAACAACTCGGGAGTCACATTTTTTGTCGAAAGTGGGGTTTGTGCGGATAAAGACTGACGGTTTTAAGAGTCCAGGATAAAAGTAGTTTTCTTCCTGTGGACATGGTTCTGATGGTCCCGGAACAGCGCTACAGACGGTCTGGATGCCCCAGTATGGTCAAGGTTGTCAAAAGTTCATTTTAATCTTTCTTCTTGTAGTCCTCTAGGTGAGCAAGAATCCATCCAGATGGCCCAAGGATTGCCGCGGTGAACAAAGCAAGCCCGACACTGGTTTCCTTTAACAGAAAAGAAAAGGCCATCAGGTCAAAATCTGATGTGTAAATGATCAACAATGAACCGGCATATTGTTGTGAGGTCAGATAAAGTGAATGCTGTGTAGATCTAATTGCTGAGAAGAATGTTTTGAAATGTGACGTTAGTATTAAATATTAACTCATTAATACATGAACACTAAAATGAATTACTAGTTTAATAATACTAGTTTATAATAGTTTGTTAGGTTAACTTCAAACAATTTGAAGAGCACGGTCAACCTACGAACCAAATGCTACACCGGACTTTCTAGCAGTGACAGCAATTTTGTCATCAGAAAATAACTCCGCCTGACAACACAATCTTTACATTTTTATAGGCTAGATCTACCTATTATCATTAACCACATTGTCCTTCAAGTTTTATTATTACATAGTGGCTTTTGACATAATCGTTTGACCTCACCGTCCAAGGACAGCTAAAGGCTAATATCTAGCTTGATTGTTTCACTAGTCCGCTTAAGCTGGATGCGACACAACGGGTGACTTACAACAGTGCCAATCTTGTCCTTGGCAGCTTTGGAGTACATATTAGCCGTCTGTGACACACTGTGCCCGCGGACGACAGGGACAGCACGACTGGAGAGGATCCTTAAAAACCCAGGCATGTTTGTCTGCTAACGTTATGAGATAAATATGGCAGCTAGCTTCCTAAGAATCTTTACTCTTCCATTTGTTTTACAGTAACTATGATAGAAAATAGTGCACCGCCGCCTAGTGGTCAGGGGTGAACTGCGGTATTGCGTGTGGTATTTTCGATGCGGTATTTGGGGGCGCAGTGGCTCATTGGTAGAGCGGTCGTTCTACAACCGGGAGGTTGGCGGTTTGATTCCCGCTCTCCCCACAGTTCATACTGTCGTTGTGTTCTTAGGTAAGATACTTAACACCAGTGGTGTTCCAGCTGTAACACTGGTGAATGGAAGCTTAATGTGAAGGGCTCTGAGTGCCTACTAGGTTGAAAAGTGCTATTTAAACCAATGTCATATTTTCCTGGGGAAAAAGACATTTTCATAATGAAACTTTATGCGATGATAAGAGCAGTTTTTAACAAGCTGACCCTGGCCTACTGTCCTTCAATGAAGTTTTGTCTTGATAAATAGGATGTTGATCAAGCCATGACTGGTAAAAAAAATTATAACAATGGGGAGCAACTCCAAGTTATTGGGAAAAGGCAGGCCTAAAAGGAACCTTTCTGGAAATGTGTGGGTTTGTATTTTAAAGAAACAATACATAGGTGGTGTAAAGAATTCTGGAACACGGAGGAACGGCTCAACAATGAATGATTGCTCAGTTTTGGCAGCTCATTAACTACAGCTTTCTTAATCTTCACTGTTAACTATAGTTTTTGTGTAACACTCAAACTCAGCAGCAGCTCTGGTCAAACACCGCGGTGAACTTGATATTGGACATACTTTCCACAAGAATAAAAATGTGTGTAGGACAATATTTTTAATTACTAAGTTTGATTTTGCAGTGTCAGAGCTTATTTGCTACACTTTGAAGCAATTCCACGTGAGCTGTAATCCTTGTAGCTGCTCATGTAATGAACAAGGCCAGCCTTCTGCAAGTGGAAACAGGGGAGCAGTGGTATGTAATAATCTCCTTCTCCACTAATACCTCCCCTTTTTTCTCCCACAATACAAACATTTAAGAAGCACCATCTGCTCTTCATTTTTGGGGAAATTTATTTTGTTATTACGTTATTTTCTTTCTAAAACTCAAGCAGTTTCTTGAACCTGACTTCAAGAAATGGGGATTGACCTTGTGGCCAATATTTCAGGTGATACTGTGCCTTATGGAGGAAAAAGTGCCTTTACCCAACTGGAGCACAACATAGTAGCTGGATATCTCATTACAGCAGGTAACTTTTGGGTCAGTAATGACAGCCAATATAAGCTACCTGCAATTTTTTCAACTTTAAAACATAAATACAATACACATAGCCACAGGGTAATTGTTTTCAGTACTTTGCTCAAGAAACTGGCAAAGGCATTAAACTTTATTATGATGTTATATGTGAGCTACATTATTTAAGTCATTGTTACATCTGTTCTTTATTGTTCAGTTAGTGACTGTTTTGTCAGGCAATGCATCTAAATAATGTAGGCTTAGAAACAGCCCTTACTTTTTAAAGTGCTTGTTCAACGGTATGTTTTCTTTCTGTGTCTTTGCAGGCGTCATTAGTTTATCAAGCAACATTGTCGTTCTGATGATGTTTGTGAAGTTTAAGGAGCTCCGCACAGCCACCAACTTTATTATAATAAACCTTGCCTTCACAGACATAGGGGTGGCAGGAATCGGCTATCCAATGTCGGCTGCCTCTGACCTTCATGGAAGCTGGAAATTTGGTTACACGGGATGCCAGGTGGGTAGGGGTTGACACAATATAAAATCTTCCTTTAAGTATTATTCACAAAAAGCTGGTGGCTACAAAATAAATGACTTTACTCTTATGCTGTATATGTGTACAACTGTATGCTACAACATTTTACAGTCCTTTTACATAAAATACATGAGGCTCTGAGCTGCGCATGAGGCTAAAGCTGTGAGCCGTCAGCTACAGATTGTTCACTTGTTGGGATTCTTTAGCAGATTATTCCCCTTTTCCTCAGTTCAGTGTTATTTCACAATGATACATGTTCACAAATCCAGAGCCAAGATACTTACACTACCCAATGACAAGAATCATTACAGTTTATATATGGTATAGCTACGGTGTCTTATCTTCTTTATTTTTTTCCAGATATACGCAGCCCTTAACATCTTCTTTGGTATGGCCAGCATTGGCCTGCTCACTGTGGTGGCCATTGACCGATACTTAACCATTTGCAGACCAGATATAGGTATATATTTTCTATTAATTATACTGTTCAGTGCTAACATAATTGGATTGGTGTGAATGTCATAAGCAGCAGCTGGCTTTCCTTTCCGGGGCTCTAGAGTGCGACGTAATTTCTCAATGGTGCGACTAAAAATAAGCTGAGGTTGCAAATTTTTAATTGAACAAAATATGGGCAGTACATGCAGGTACACAAAAATAAATATGCCAAATACAATACAATAATGCCAGGGGGATAACAAAAAATAAAATGACAAGTAATGAGAAAAATAACTAAAACAAAGAACAAAGAATAAAAATAAATAAAAAGATTGTGATACAGCTAAACAAATACTGTATCTTACACTATATAGTGATTAATAAATACTCTGCGGTCGAACATTTGGGTGCACCTGACTTTTGTGCTAGTGCACCTGAGAAAAAAAGTTAGGCGCACCAGTGCAATCAGAGCAAAAAGTTAGTCTAGAGCCCTGCTTTCATGTCATTAAAGGCATACTAAGCAGGTTTTGCAGAGTAATGTCAGTAAACAACCAACATTGTGTCTTTTATTGCTCATCAGTGAGTCAAATACACTAAAGTGTGGGGCTTTAATGAACTCCTGCCACTTGTATTTTAAGCATTTTTGCTGTGGTTTACACTGTCCTATATAGATTATGCCTTAGATAAAGATGTCAGCTAACCACTAAGGCCACTTTCCCACCTCACAGTTAATAACAGAAAGACTGTTGTGGACATGCTCAGTGCAGTTCATGTGTAACACTGTTCCTTTGAGTCACAAAGTAGTACATTTTAGATCAGGGTCTCAAACTCAAATTACTTGGGGGCCGCAGGAGGCAGAGTCTGGGTGAGGCTGGGCCGGATCAGGTATTCCACAAAAAAAGCTTTGTTTACATTTACATTTATTCATTTAGCTGACGCTTTTATCCAAAGCGACTTACATTGTTCTAATGTTATTACCAGTGTTACAGCCACTGGAGGCAAGGTGGGTTAAGTGTCTTGCCCAAGGACACAATGACAGTATGAACTGTGGGGAGAGCGGGAATCGAACCACCTACCTTCCGGTTGAAGGACGACCACTCTACCCACTGAGCTACTGCCGCCCCTGTTAAATCCTCTCAAACGTCATTACTAACAATTCTTTAACTTCAATGGGTTCTTCTGAACCTGAGCTATCCTGAACTTAAATGGAATATTGAAGAACATGAATAAGCTGGCTGAGTGGCCCCATTGGATGTCCACTCCCCTCGGTGATATTGTCAACATAACATCGGTGTTAGTTTGCAGATTCGTCATGATAACAAATCTGCATGGATAGTGGCGATCAAAATGCCATCAACTTTGAAACAAATCAGCCCATTTCAAATGATCCAATGCCGGTAACATTGACTTTGTCCAGCTCAAGGTCAAACATGCTTGCATTTCAAACACAGTAAAAAGCAGTAATTTTATGACGGGTATATGGCCCCCAGGAGCCATATACTCCACTGTGATGGTAGGTTGGTTCAGTTCCAGCTTGCACAAAAAGGAACCTTCCACACACAACGTGGTAACGTGCCATTCATTTAAAACTCACAGGGCACACTAACATTAAACTTTTATATAGTCCGGCGGGCCACAAAATATCGTCTCGCGGGCCGCAGTTGGCCCCTGGACCGTGAGTTTGAGACCCCTGTTTTAGATGGTTGGTGAAAGATGGATGGTTAGCAAGATGCACTCTCAGAGAAGGCTATATTTTCTTTAAAAAAAAAGAAAAGGTTGGTAAAGTAAAAGACTTAAACAAATGTATCTAGTAACATAGTGACAGATACAAATATAATGTAAATATAGTTGTTTTTAAAGTTATCACAATAACTGTACCTGATGCAGTTGGCAAGTCTTGCAAGTTTTTTTTCTCCACAGGACAAAAAATGACAATGCGATCATATAATCTCCTCATTATGGCAGCCTGGCTGAATGCTGTGTTCTGGTCACTGATGCCAATTGTGGGCTGGGCTGGATATGCCCCTGACCCAACAGGAGCTACATGCACCATCAACTGGAGGAACAACGACGCGTAAGTTGTATAAGGAGGTATTTGGGGGCCCTCAACTGAACACTCAATAATGCACAATAATGATCATGCAAAATAAAGTGTAATATTCTTGTTAAAAGGCAATTATCTATGGCCATATAACACTGATATAAAGACTATAAGATTTACTAGATATATTGTATTTAAAATTCTAAATTCTGATTAAGTGTGTTAATTTGTGCAAACACAACTAACATAACATGGTTAATATCTAATTATCTATTATTGAGGGGCCACATGTCCTCTCAGGCTCTAAGCAATTGCCTGGTTTAACCAACTCCTTGTAATATCTATGGCTACATGTTAAGAACTGTGTTTGGTTCAAGTCTTACCTCACGGATAGGTCATTCAGAGTATCCTGGAGAAATGAGGTCTCTGAGTCCCAACATCTCAATACAGGGGTGCCACAGGGCTCAGTGCTTGGACCGCTACTCTTTTCCATATACATGACATCCCTTGGCTCTGTCATCCAGAAGCATGGCTTTTCCTATCACTGCTGCAGATGACACTCAACTCCACCTGTCATATCAACCTGACGATCCGACGGTCTCTGCTCGCGTCTCGGCATGTCTGAGTGACATCTCACTTTGGATGAAGGACCATCACCTGCAGCTGAACCTTGCAAAAACAGAACTGCTTGTGATTCCGGCCAACCCAGGGACCTGCCATAACCTCTCCATTCAACTAGGCCTATCAACCATTACACCGTCCTGCACTGCCAGAAATCTTCACAAGTCATGTTGCCAGCACCACCCGGTCCTGTAGATTAATTCTCTACAACATTAGGAAAATTAGACCTTTCCTTTCAGAGCACTCTACACAAATCCTAGTCACCACTGGTTCTGCACCCTCATATATTTACTCACTAATACATAATAATACTACAGACATATGTTCCTACCAGATCCCTGCGCTCTGCAAATGAACAACGTCTGGTGGTACCATCCCAAAAAGTAAAAAAAATCACTCTCACGTACCTTCTCTGGATCTGTTCCACATTGGTGGAATGATCTACCTGCTGCTACAAGATCAGCAGATTCTGTAGCTATCTTTAAAAAAACACATCCTGAAAACACATCTCTTCCGTCAACACCTGACTGACAAACACTGAATTCTACTTCCTTTCTATCTCTTCCTTTTCTGCAACAAAAATGTATTCTCTCCTATTTTTAGCTTTGTATACTGTGCTGGATTTTAACATTTTAGTTTTTAGTGCACTTATGTTTTTGTTACCTTCTGTTGTTAAAATTGCTTCCATTGTTTTCTCACTTGTAAGTCGCTTTGGATGAAAGCGTCTCCTTAATGACTAAATGTAATGTGAATGTATTTGTACAGTACATCAGCATCTGACTTATTCTAGGCTTCCGGACATTATTCCATTCTTTGACACTAAAATTTAACAAGGTGCAAATGTTACGGGAAACTGTACTTTTTCCTCTACAGCTCTTTTGTTTCCTACACCATGGCAGTGATTGTTGTGAACTTTGTGGTGCCTCTTTCCGTCATGTTCTACTGCTACTACAATGTGACGGCCACTGTCAAGAGATACAAAGCTTCCAACTGCCTGGACAACGTCAACATTGACTGGTCTGATCAGATGGACGTCACTAAGGTAAAAGCTGAGTCTCCCCTCATCCGCCACTATTTTTGAAATGTTAAGAACATTGACACACATTCTCACAGTTGTTGAATGCTGCAGATGTCCATCGTGATGATTGTCATGTTTCTGGTGGCCTGGTCCCCTTACGCCATGGTGTGTCTCTGGGCATCTTTTGGTGACCCCAAGACAATCCCAGCCCCCATGGCCATCATTGCGCCGCTGTTTGCCAAGTCATCTACTTTTTACAACCCCTGCATTTATGTCATCGCTAACAAAAAGTAAGTACTTATTCTGCATTTGTGTTAAAATGTTATTATTAGATGATATGTTTATGAACTTGGCCCATTTTCTGCAGGTTCAGGAGAGCGATTATAGGAATGATTCGATGTCAAACCAGGCAGCGGGTCACCATCAACACCCAGGTTCCCATGACGACCTCCCAACAGCCGCTGACCCAGTGAACCTCTGGCATTTGACTCAATGTTTAGATTACTGTAATGGCAAATAGCAGCATATTCTCTTTACTGTGACTTTTACTATTCTTCCAGTCTTCTAACAGTTTGTGTCCTTTCTTAAGCGTTGTGGTGTTTACTGTGTAAATCCCACTGGCTGTGCATCGTGTTTGTCCTATTCGCTTACAATAAACAAAAGTCTCTCTGAATGCAATTGTTTCTCATTTCTTCAGCTTTAGAATAAAATAGATGGAAAACAATCTATTTTACTTACAGTTTGTAGTGCATTGTTATTGGTATTTTCCAGTACATCAAATTCTGTAATGTCCCCCAAAGCTTTAATTTATTATCCTACAATACACAGTAAATTATTTTTATGTAATAATATTTGCACCTTACCCTCAATTGCTGCTGTTTTTTTAAATGAAATATTACAAAATGTAAATTGCTACATATTGTAACTGGAAAACATAATTTATTTATAATCATGATACATTATTAAGAAAAGAAAATAATACAGAGTGTAAATGAAGCTGAGTGATGCTGATTGGAAATCCAGAGTCAGTTATAAGTGCTTATTGTGTTCAGTGTTGACTGGTTTAGACTAGGCCACGTTGTTCTCCAGCCAAAGCCTGATCTCATCCTGGTTGCGGCGCATCCACTCAATGTTGTTCTTCACGGTCTCCAGCGCCTGCTGCCTGGGCATCTCTCCTGCGCCGGCATTTGGTGTTAGCTTGAAAAAGTTTTCCATCTGCAAGACATAAACCAACCAAGCATTACATAATAAAAAATGTTCAAAACAGTAATAGTGTATGTAAGCAATGTAAAAAATAGCTAAGTTCTTGAATTATTTAACAACTGTCACTTAGAAAGGCATTAGGTAAATAAGCAGCACGTCCACACCTTCCACAGTTGGGACTCAGTGTTGTACGTGGATTGTGATTGAATTCAGGAGACGGCCCAGGTTCCTGTCATTAATGGTGTATCTGGAACAATAATATTGCAGCATAAAATGTCACGTAAGAACACCACACACTTCCAAGTCTAAAAATATCTGCACTGGTAGCAGCTGTTAATCTGCAGCAGCAAAGGTAAAAGGTGAAGTTTGTAGGAGGACACTCACCTGCCGACCAGGTAGTCCCAGTTGAGGGTGGTCCAGTCCCAGGCCATGCTCTGGCCCAGTGGGTTGTTTGACACATAGCGGACCACAGTGAACAGATCTTGACTCCTCACAATGCTCTCATTCTTAGTGGCCTCCAGCAGCCTGTCACATGACACAGTGGATTACTATCACATGTCCTGTCTGACCTGTGAATGTCAGTGTTAATAGTTCTAAAGTAAAGTCAGTTACTTTAAAGCATCTCAAAGTTACCCATCTATAACAAAGAGGCATGTGTTTACAGTAAACTGCCTTTGCCAGAGGGCCACTCTTCTTACTTAGCTGATTTTCTTTGATTTACATTTTGTTGGGTTATAGTAGAACTTTGTATTACTTGTTGAGAAGGATCACACTCTCCACAGATGCAAGTCCATACAGCAGCTTGTCCTTTTCCTGAGCCAGAGTGGTCTCTATGTATCTCTGGAACATTTTGTTCCACTTCTCCTCAGTGCCAGAGTTCTTCATGCCATAACGGTAGACGAGCAGTCTCAGGTTGACAGATACACTGCTACAAAGCCAAGTAAATCACAACTCACTACTAAATCAGACAGATGTGATTTTTTTTTGTTGGCTTTGTAAGCTACAGATGTAAATGTGCCAAATAAATGATACATTTTCTTTTATATCTTTTATAGCGTGGGGTTTCAGAATTAGGTTTTGTTTAAAGTTAGACATATTGCTGTGCAAATAATTTTCAGTGGAGTAATACCTTAGTGTTCCATTAATCCACTGGTTAAAAAGGCGAGACGCTTCATTCAGAGCCTCCGTATCTCCCATCTGACAGGCGATGCCCAGCACAGTCTCCCTCAGTAACCTGTCCACAGTCAACAGTTACATCATCAAGATGAGGATGAAAAGGCATGCTTATTAGACTTATCTTTCAAAAGCTTCATTTTTATGTAATAGACCCTTTCATAGCTAGGACAAACGTTCCTTAACATGCCTGGTTGTTTGGTCTCCTATATCGTCCCACCCCAGTCGTGCTGCGATTGCTTTAACATGACCGCCAAACAGTTTCTGCAGAAAAGAAACACAGCTATGACATAAAAAACCTGAAACCTGAATGAAGTTTTCCTGTTTAAAACATGAACTGAATATTTGTTTCCAGTGCATATTTTTCCAAGACAGCTGCCTGTAGCGGCCTCCCAAGTAAACCTTAGGGTCAGAGGTGGGTCCTGGTGGTGCGAAAGATTGTGACGCGCTTGTAGAATATAAGTAAGTACGCTGAGCTCCAACCAAGCCTCTCCCATGGAACCTCTAAAATGGTCCTTGTGTAAGGGCGCCGCCATACGGTGATTTTACAGCGGAATACAGCGATATACCTCCGTCCACCAGAGGGCAGGCTCCAAAAGCGGAAATATAAGGAGAAACCCAATGGTGACTTTACAAGAGTAAAACTCATGTTTACAGCCTGGTACAAAAGATGGCTCCGGTCTCTAGAACTAAGTTTTTACTACGTGACAACTCTGGGGGGGTGAATTTTTGATTAATATGTTTGTTTATGCTATATAAAAACTATTGTTTTACTATGGAAAAAGCCCGGATGTAACGGCCATTTTATTGCCCATTCGTAATGACAATATTGGTGAATAGGGCGGATATCATCCATATTTATACAATCTATGGCTCCAACATACGTTTGGTAGGTTTATTGTTCATGAGATAATTACAATTCAGCAGATAAAGGACGCTTGAACCAGATGCATATAAAGATAAGAATTAGATGAGATAAACTCCAGCGTTTGAACAGACACTCCACACCTAGCCTCTCGAAAGTGCACACCTTTACAGACCTACGTGCACGTGCATGCGCTCCCATGAGCTCCGCCCCCTCAGCACCAAACCAACCCCCACACACAAACACAGTGCACCCCTGTTCTGTCTCCTACAGCTGGATATAGCAATAAATTATATAAAACACAAAGCCATTCAAGGTTTCCAATATGAAGAGGTGGTAAGAATTTACCCCAGCAAGATTATAAGATATTTCCTGATTCACAAAGTAGCTTTTTTAAAGGATTTACTACGTACTTTATATGATTTTATGATTTATTGGACTCAGGACCTGGAAATATTATCTAAACAGCTTCTTACCTGAAACTTTGGGTAGAGCGCATCATTACTTGACAGCATGTCCCGAACATATGCAATAGAAGAGGACACACTCTTCCACACAATGTAGTCAGTCTCATTGGTCAGATATTGGGTAAGATTAAAGGCATTCCCATAATCGATCTTGTCTGCCCTAAAGAAAAACAAGTGGATTGACAGATGTCATATTGGTGAATCCTTTTGAAAACAGCTGGCCATCAAACATACCTCGCAAGAGCAAACACGTCATCAATGAAACTTGTACGATCAGCTGCATCAAATACCTGTAGAAGCAGAAAAACACAATTGAATATATGACACAAACAACAACTGTTTTATATCTGCTGGAGCCCAAATGCACCAACACTGTCAATAATGAGTAATCAGGAACAGTTTTTGAAACCCCCTGCTCTTCTGTGTGTGGATGTGAGCACTGAGCACAGCGTTACCCGGTGATTGGTTTCTAACTGGTGACTAATGGTGGTCCACATGTGGTCCTCGTGGTTAACTCTGTAGAATCCAACGTGGTCTTTGTTGACCTTCAGCAGGCCGTCCTCCGATGAAGAGTAGTTACTGATCACAAGCTCTGGAAGTCAAAACAGGCCAGTGTCACTATACAGCATGTCACAATACACGTAAATGTGGCCAGTCTCTTTAGAGTTCTGAGTAAGTGGCAGTTACAGTTGGAGCTGAAAAACACTGATCTTTACTACAACCTTTATATTACCTACTGTGAACGGTAACAGGTAGGAACCAATATCAGTAGAAACTACTGTATATAATTATAATGATAATAATACAATGTATATCTTAAAAATCTACATATATTAAAAAAGTGCTAAAATAATGCAAACGGCACAAAACTGTGACTTTAATATAAGACCTCTGAGCTTAGAGCAACAAAGAAACACAATGGACATGTTAAGTTTGCTAAAATAAAAAATTCTATTACAAAATCATTAATCAATATTTTCCACTTCAAATAAAGCTAACGAGGATTTAAATAGAGAAGGTGAGAATGAAAAACATACTGATAGAAGTACCTGCTTGGTCCTTGTCAAATATCAGTAGACTGTTCTTGTGGCTCTTCACAGATTGGTATTCCACTGGGATTGTCCACTTGTAGCTGTAATAAACATAAATGTATTAGTAATAAATAACATTTCAAATCATTTCATATAACAAGTATTCAGTGTGCTGAATGTAAGTAAGTAGATGAGTCTAGGTGATGCTGACCCAAGAGGTGTAGGGGGTTGGCCGATATCAGCGTTGGGGTTCAACAGGAAACGTGTCTGGTTCAGCTTTGGACCAGCCTCTGTGACGAACAAATTTAGGACAGGATAGCCCATCTGCTTAGTCCAGGTATCCATCACCTCGGCAACTGGCAGTGCACTCACCTGAGCAGTCACAGTCAGCAGTGAGCTTAACTAAAATCTTCTGCTTTTAAAAAAGCCCCAAAGCCCAAAGCTGTAATGTTCTCCTAAAGATGGTAATGACCTAGAGTACACTGTCCAAAATGGCTCCCTGGATTACACTGCAAAAATGTTGACCTTCCTCAGTCCATCCTTTAATAAATATTACTAAATGCAGAAAAAACATTATATAAAAACAAAAGCACTAGGGCAGGATTGGACACTGTAATCATAGCTTCTACAGCCTGCTTATTAAGAAATATTCTAAAGGCTGACAGCAAAAGAAAAAGAGACAAATTTACAATAAACATTTTACATTGGCAAGTGTTGCCCAGAAGTTTGCTGTTTTGGCGTTCTTAAAGTAGTATTCCTTCAGATATTTCTGGAGAAAGAAATAAGACAAGGTTTTAATAAATCAATAGCTGGACACTTCAAAGCTTTTACGGTGCAGCAATAGTGAGAGACCTACTCGACAGCCATCTCTAAACGTGTCTCTGCCCATCCAATCCTCCAGCATCCGCAGCAGTGAAGCACCCTGGGAAAGAAATACATGGTGACTCATTTATGTGAGTTGCCCCTGATCTTTTTGTTTAATTCAAGTTTCCTTTGGTACCTTGTTGTATGAAATGGCATCAAACACAGACGTAATCTCTGCTGGCGTCGACACCTCCACAATGATGGGGTGAGAAGACAGCAGAGCGTCATCCTGCATCACAGGCAGGACGTCGCTGATTATCATAATGTCTCGCTGTAGGAACAGTCAGAAAAATAAAAAACTGCTCCAGGACTGTGATACTCTATTATTAGTTTATATTGCCGGTAGTCTTTAAACAAACTTACCATTCCCCAGGAAGGTTCAGCCTTCTCCACACCGATATACTCAAAGAAGCTAGCAAAGCCCTCATTGAGCCAGAGGTCATCCCACCAATCCATCGTCACAATGTTTCCAAACCACTGTTGAACAGAGAGTTGAGTTTTCAGTGTACTGGGCTGGACTGTTTGTTTATAGTCTATAGTAAAGGTCACTACAAGAAGCTATAAACAGTGAAAGTCAATAGATCAATAGACTATTCAGACACTAATTTTATCATATATTGTACATTTTATGATGACTGTGGTCTGCTCTAGGTAAATTAACCTTTACAGAACGGTGACATAATAAAAAAAACTGCACATAGACACTGTAACCCTGACCTTGTCAAACCTCATCAAGCAACAAAACCTGCTCCATTGATAGCGTGGAGAATAATTTCCTAAAATTTAAAACCATATTTGTTTGTTGTGGGGTTATTAAAAAGCCACATGCACATAGTAACTAGCTACTCGTTTACAGTTTATCTAATCTTTTTCGCTTTGAAAATGTTCATAAAGTTTTCCCGTATCTGGAAAAGACATATTCCATATCAGATCAAGACAGGACTCTGAACTCTTGTTCTTACCTTTACCGTCAATTTTAAAGGTGTCATACGGAAATAAATGCACAGCCCTTATGTGAAAATATTATACAGAATATAACTACATATATATTAATGTTGTTATTGGCCAGTGTCTCTCTGAGATTTGTTCCTACACAAATGTCCCTGATCTATTACTATACTGAGTTAGTGTAAGAGTATTACTGCCAAAAAATTCACACTGCACCTTTAAATATTTTCTTTTTTTTTTACCAGGTGAATGGAAAGTGGTAAGCCAATGCATTAATGTGTGTTTTGTTAGTTATGTTTAGACAAGGCCTCAATCTCATCTGATCAACAGGAAATCATATCAGGACCCCTTTTCCCTGTAGTGTGAACATGGCCTGTGGTACCTGGTGGACCAAGTTCATGAGCGATGACGCTGGCCACTCGCTGTTTGTTTAAGGAGGAGGACTCCTTCTCGTCATATAGTAGGTTGGTCTCTCTGTAGGTGATCAGACCCCAGTTTTCCATAGCACCAGTGCCAAAGTCGGGAATGGCTATTTTATCTGCATCAAAAAAAAAAATCAACGGAAAGGCCTGAAGCTGTTGTCTATCAAACACTTTAGATTAATAGGTAACTCACTAATTATCAGTTATTGTTGGGAACTTTTTTTTATTAAAAATATGTGTGTTTATGTTGCTTTTGACTATTTGATAATATGACTAGTAGCCTAGAGTTCAACCAGAACACATTTGTCCAAACTGTTTTCATGCTGTAAAATACTTAACAAATAGACATTTATAGGTCCATAGAACCCAAGGGAACAAACAAGATCATCTGAGCACAGCTTTTGAAGAAGCACGTTCTCTTTTCTTTTTGTGATGCTTGCTTGAAGAGTTAAGACATTTATGAAAGTTGAGTTGATTTTTTTTAAATTCCAAAGCAAACTCATTGTCATTGACCTATATTTATATTTTTGGAAACTGAGCTGTTCAACTCTTACTAAAATAACATTATCAATGACATATTGCCATATACAGTCATTGCTTTAGATAAGCGTTGCTTTTCTGTTGCATTACCAAGTTTTGAGATGCTGTAATTCATGTTAAAATATTCTTCAAAGTAATCAAAGATGATCTTAGTTGTGTTGGCGGCGTACTCTGTAGTGTGTAACTGTGTGGGCTGGGCGTATATTCTCAACTGTAAAGAGGGACAAACAGAAACAGAGTTAGTTTGTCAGCCAACAACAGCAGGTGCGCCTGATGTGTATTAAACTCACTGGTATCCCTCTGGCAGATCTTCTTTCCACAAAACTAAACTGGTGCACAGCAAAGCAAACCAAGTAGGTGCTCATGGGTACAGACTTCATAAAGAGGTCTTGACCTTGTTTCCAGGCAGTGACTGTGGGGTCCCCTACAGCAGAGAATGGCCTGATGTCAGGAAGGACAGCTCCAAAACAGTGGCAGTGCTTGTTCTGGTGCATGTAATGACCTTGTATGTAATATAAACCTCCACAATAAGTAGTTCTAAAACTGGTTTGGAAATATTGTTGGATGATAGTGTTTTTTCACACTTAGCATACAAATAACACCAAGCATGTGTTATTGTTCTTGTCTACTTCTCCAAACTGGGTGTGAGCCAGTTTATTATTGCAGGAAATACGTAACCTAACCTGATTTCATAGACCCTTTTTAACAAAATACTGGATTATCCCTTTAAGCAGTTAATATCAACAGACTGAAGGAGAGTGGCACTGGGCCGTTCGGAAGCCTACCTCCAGGGGCATGTTGGACAGAGCTTCATATTTGTCATCATGAGTGATGGAAACTGTGTAGGTGGACTTCTTGTTAGGTTCATCAAAACACGGAAATGATTTCCGGGCATCTGTTGGCTCGTGATCAGTTGCTGCAATCTTTCTGTATAACAAGTATTGGTTCAACTGCATGATTTATGACATTTGCAAAGATTTCATAGCTGGGTACAAAGTCACTGTCGCTAAGAAACACATGCCTCACCCAGGCAAGCTTGATGTGGAACAGGATAAAAATTTTAGAAACATCTAAAGCTTAACACTGGAACATCAATTAAATAATGAAAGAAATGTGTATGGTTGCATGATGCAGTTAGAATTAAGCACTGCTTATATATATCTATAATTTTTCATCAAAATGAGAACAAACCTCTTTAAGGTTCACTGTTACATGAGTAACACAGAATGTTAATGTTTGACCACCTTGTCACAGTTTTTTCTCACAGAGATTATTGCATGCAGTTCTTAATTGTTGTCAATGTATTAAGAAAAAGCAAGGTGATTACATAGCTCATAATTATTACCAGAAAACCTATCTTGAAAACTCCTGAAGCCAGTATTTTGCCCAAATAATTCTTGTTGTGTGTTATTAGATTAGATTAGATTAGATTAGATTGTTTATTTAGCCACACGACAATGCCGGTGGAATTTGTTTTCGGTACAGTATGTTTAAGCTCTACATCATCATACACTTACAAACAACAAATAGACAATTATCTGGCTATGTTCACACTGGCTTCAAAAGTGGTACTGGTAGTGTTTTCAAATTCCATTCTTTTTACTCACAAGCCCATTTCCAGCTATAGCTCATCTCACTTTGTATCTGCTATATGTACACTAAGATGGAAAAAATCAGGACCACTTACTTAGTCACTCCAGCCTCCATTGTAGATGACTCTGTAGAAGCCCACCACAGATCCTCCGAGCCAACCTTGGAAGTCCAGACTGAGCACGTACTGACCTGGAGACAGGGGCTCGGCAGCCTCCACCACCACATACTCATTGGGCTTGTACTCAAAGCAGCTCTTCACCTCTACTTCCTTGCTACCCCCCTGGTTGTCCAGCATCCTCAGACGGGGCAGTGCGCTGACAAAGGTCTCCCTGATGTGGAGCCACAAATGACGGGTGCTCCTGCTGACCTCCATCTGCACGACCACGGTCCCTGTGTAGGTGTCGTCCACCATGTTGGGCTCTAGGTGGAGGTCATAATGAACTGGGCTCACATAGTTGGGCAGTCGGAAGTTCTTCCATTCCCCACTAGAGTCGTTGGAGGGCAGGCAGGGCCCTCTGGAAGGTGGTGGGGGCTGTGTGGGTTGTCCAGTTGGGGGTGCAGTAGGAGAGGGCGGGCTGGTGTTTCTGGAGAGGCCCACCGCGAGGCCAACCACCACTGAACACACCACTACTGTAGCGCAGATCATGGCTACATGCTTGCCCCTCATGCAGTAGCGCTTCCCAGGATTCTCAAAGTCCAAATTGTTGACCATGGTGAGCCCAGAGCACTCCTCAGACTGTAACACTAGTGCAGGTGGGGAGCTGCGGCAGGATTATTATGTTCACATGACAGATCCCAGAGCGGTGCTGAGGGGCGGGGCACAAAGAGGAGGCCGCACAGAGGATGTGTCAGATTGCACCATTAAACATCAACATCTGGCTGTAAATCAACAGCTCAACTGTGTGGAAGCTGTATAGTCAGCATGTGCCTTCTGTGTATGGAAACACAGACATGACTTATGCAAAGGAAGCATGGGTTTGGAAGTCCATGAGTAATCTCAAATATTGGTCAAGTGGATCCATTTATTTTGTGAAGTCCTTGAAATGTATTTACGGTCTGTTGGCGTACACTGGAATCTCCCCTCGCTCTGGATAAACAGAGGAAAAGGCCTTCTGTCGGGACTGTTTTTGGAATGGTAATGGCATTTAGTCAGTGGAATGACTGCCACAGCAGGCAGTGTTATTCTGTTAATGGATCAGTTGTCCATCCAACTGTTAATTCAAAGCACGTGTTCTGGTCTCCAACCACCTCAGTAAACCAGCAGAAAACCTACACAAAATGGTGTATTCCATCATAAAATAAAGCAAACAAATGGTATAACCTTTGCCTTTTTACTTAAACCTACTACTAGAGACCTATAAAAGGCCTTAGCACCCCAGCTACTAAGCCGTTTTTGGGAAGGATACATCCATAAAAGCTGTGGTCAGTTATGCATTTTCTTTGAAATGAAATTGGATGTGTGGAAACTTTCCACTACGTTATCAAGATCAAGATAATCAACACAATCAGCTAAAATTCTCCAGAATGAATGTCATGTTGAGCAAAACACAATGACTAATTCCCAGAGAGTTTGAAGAAAGTGGAACACATCAGTCAAAGATATGTTTTCACTAGTGTAAAATTGTCTAAAAAGTAACACACTTGCATTTGCCTCCCTTGGAAATAAACAAGAGAAACATTTAAAGTTCCAAAGAACCCAGTGGATGGAGCCATTAGTTGCATTACTTCCTGTTCTTACAACCATGACCACCTTTAAATGTATTTTGCCCATTGCATAGGCCGTTGTCTTTACGCTGTGCCAGAGTATATGGTTCATTAGCCTCAGTGGATCTTAATACAAACATGGAACACACTACATTTGTAATCATCAGTACTTGTTTAGTTTGGGCGCCATTACTCATCTAAACAGCTGAAAGATTAATAGAGAATGCTGAATTAATGTAGAACATATGCACATTTTCTAAGCCTGCGTTTCCATTTATACTTTTCTGACTTTTGTGGCTCCTTCTCATTGTGTCTTTATCATGAGAGTGATACAGATAAGATTGTGACAGAAGTTATGGCCTGTTTATCTTTGACCTCACTTCAAGCATCTACATGAGACAATACTGCTTACACTTACGTCTGGCTCATTGTCTTGTGACTTTGCTGTAAAAGAAACTATTACCAACATCATTCATTTGTTTCATAGATCAATATACTAAAGAAATCTTTCCAAGCACCAGGATGATATGTGTGTGTAAAATAAAAGAATGTGGACTAAAAGTAATTAGTGTATAATCTACATGTTCTAGGCTGGTTGTCACTGTAACATTTCTCTTTGACTGTGTATTCTTATCAAATCACCTTCTACACACCCTTATATGTCCTCGAAGAGGTGGAATTGTTTGAGGGCTGGGGACTTTTGTTGGAAATTTCTGTTTTGATCTTAGTGGATGGTTTGAGTTTGCGTTGCTTAATCTTTTTATCCAGAAAGGTTTTGGACACAGTGTCAGGAAATGTCTGGGTCTTGTTCAGTGCAGCATTTTGGAGACTCTCCTGTAATGAGCGGATAGGGTCTAAAGCTGGAGTTGGGTTTGGCCTTCTGTCAGTTGATGAGGATTTGGGGGTCTTTGAGGAGGACTTCTTTGGGAAGCGGCTTGTTCTTGTGAATCCTACTACCCTTAGTTTAATGGGAGCCTCAGATATTCCTGCCATGTTTCGGGCCTGGCAGCGGTATTCTCCAGCATCTTTGTATGAAAGTCCATTCAGGCTGATTATAGACCAGCGAACTCCCACTCGAGGACTTCCTTGCATAACTGAAATATTAAAGACAGAGAACATCAGAGCACCTTGGATACAATGGTACAGCTGATCTATATAAATGATAGATTCAATTATTTTCGTTTTACGTCATGAACATCTGGCCCTACGACTTTTAGGGATTTAGAGCACATGACACATTGGAGGACACACAAAGAAACACGTTTGAAATCCAGTTCAAGGAGCGAGTAGTGTTTTTTAAATTAATATATGGTTAAAGGGGTTGCGGTCTTGGTCAGTGACAGTCTTGAAATCCCAAGAGTTCATTATTAAACTAAGAATTGTAAAAAGTGGTACAACAACACTACTTACAACTTGGCAGATCCTTTGGCATCTGCTCAGAGACCTGGAGAATCTCTTGTTGGCAGCAATCTTTGAAGGAGCAGAAGAGATCAGTAAAAGATTTGTTCTTTTTAAATGATCTTAGCCCAGAGTGGCCCTTGTCCTAACTTATGTATGAAGAAGTCTTGATCCAGCTCAGTGTGGGTGTGGGGTAGCCTGTCGCATCACAGCGGAGGATCACATTGCTGCCCACAGGAGAGATGACTCGAGTGGCTGCAGGCTGGACTGAGGGTCTCATACAGCGTGACCACTGTACAGGCATCAGCACCCCCCTGGCCTGACCCACAGACCTGCTGCACATGAGCAACGGGTCTGCCAGGACCACCGGGCTCCCAATGGACCCAGACAGGGACGCCACCATAGAGATCTGACAGTCACACAGCCATTGGTTGTCATGGAGACCTATGTTCAGTACATAAAACCGAGCACTAAGTGATACAGAGCTCCATCAACAAAATACTCAATAAGGTTGTGCCATTCCAATAATGAAATAGGAGATAAACATGACAAAAAAGTTATATTGTTAATTTTTTGGCTTTGGGGATTGTCTAGTCTGAAAAAAATAAACATGACAGAATTATTCTGCAGGTGCTAGTCACATTCTGGATCAAATCTGTAGGCAGCAGTAGCTGATTATCTATAACTTACAACTGGTGCATGTAAATATAAAGTGTATATAATACTGTACCTAAGATTCTTCTCTGAGGCTGTGCTGAGGATTGTTGTTGTCCTGGCAGAGGGAACCACAAGTCCAACAGCTCTGCCGGTAACACAGTCAGCCTGTGGGCAACACAGTCATACCCACAACACTGACTTTTTTAATAAGCATTTGGAGTGAGGACTGGAGGGGGGGGGGAGTTAAATTCATTCATTTACGTTAATAAACTGTTCTTTTATTTGTAATTTTTCTAAATATTTACCCGTTGTTTTTATTTTATTTAATTAAGATATCTTGACTAGCTTTATGTATAGCTGTTAACTGTTAAATAGCAAGCCACTCAGTTAAACCAGCTTCTGGACCAGGGCTGCGGGGACAGACCTGTTACTGGAGAGGTCCAGGTAAGTGATGTTGGTGAGGAACAGAGCGGCATGAGCCGGGAGGCTGGACAAGCGATTGTTGTGAAGGTCCAGAATCTGGAGGCGGGGCATGTCTCGAAGTCCCTCCCAGGGGAAGGTGGTTAGCAGGTTCCCATCCAGACGCAACTCTCGCAGTGCCTTGAGGTTCACAAAGCTGCTGGGGTGGACTGACATCAGGGAGCTGTAGGTCAGCCACAGGTAACGCAGCTCGGACAGGTTGTAGAAGGCTGCCCGGGGGACTCTGGAGATCAGGGTCTTCTCTAGCCTCAGTTTGATTGTGTCAGCTGGGACATTAATGGGGACAGTGATGATCCCAGGATCACTGCATAGGACTGAGCTGTTGAACACAACATCTGTTAAGGCTCCTGCCAAAAACATGTATAAAAACATAATGTGGGAAGGGGATTTTTATTTTGCAAATACAGTGTATTTTGCATCTATAATAATAATAATAGACTGGATTTTATATAGCGCTTTATAGAGTCCATTATTCATTCACTCCACAGTCACATACTGGTGGTAACATACTTTTGAAAGCCACAGCTGCCCTGGGGCAGACTGACAGAGACGGGCGGGCCTACAGCGCCACGAACACCACCACATTCATACACCAGTGCCACAGACAAGGAGGGTGAAGTGTGGGTCAAGTGTCTTGCCCAAGGACACAACAACAGTCCTGTGGTCTTGGTATTGAAATACTGTTTATGGAACTATTATAACAAGATATGACTCTTCTAAGTAATATATGTATTTGTTGATATACATATTCATTCATTTTCTACCGCTTAGTCCCGTTAGGGGTCGCAGGTGACTGGAGCCTATTGCAGCAGCTTTGGTCTTGGGCGGGGTACACCCTGGACAGTGGCCAGTTTGATGATATACATATATTAAACCTATATAATTTTGACTAAAATTACAGCTGATTAATTCTAACAACACTTGCATCAAAGTAAGAGAGCATCACTGAACCTGGGCTCTTCTGTGGTCAGTCCAGAAGTGCAGGTACAGAGCGATGGACAGGCACGGACCCCCGACACAGACCACTGCCAGAGGACCACCGCAAACACGAGATGCATGGTTCATCCGACGAGCCACTTGAAGTCCTCCATACTCCAGTGCTGCCCAGTCTCAGGCATGTTCCACAGCGGCTAGTGAAACTGAATCCCAGATTAGCTGGGATTACACTGCTTACAAGCAGCACATAATCCCACGTGTTGCTGTCAAAATAACAAATCACAACAAAGCCCGAGCCACCTGGTGAAACAAAGCCTCTCTCATGGAACCTCTTAAATGGTCCTCGAGTAAGGGTGCTGCCATACAGCGATTTACAGTGATTTACAGCGATATACCGCCGTCCACCAGAGGGCAGGCTCCAAAAGCGGAAATATAAGGAGAAACCAAATGGCGACTTTACAAGTATGAAACTCATGTTTACAGTCTGGTACAAAAGGCTCCAGTCTCTAGAGCTAAGTTTTGACTATGTGACAAAACTGGGGGTGGGGGATTTTTGATTAATATGTCCGTTTATGCTATCTGAAAACTATTGTTTGACTATGGAGTAAAAGCCGAAAAGCCCGGATGTAACCGCCATTTTATTGCCCTGTCATAACGACAATATCGTGAATAGGGGACCAATGGGCGGATTACATCCATTTTTCTTTATAATCTATGGGTGGAACACGTAGACTATAACATAAGAAGACAGACCTGGGTTTGACTCTGGCTTGGGTCTGTTTCTTCTGTCATTCTCACTCTCTCCCCCCTTGTTTTCTGCCGTCTACTCTATCCAATTATGATACAAGAAGCTCCAAAACATATCTTATCTGTGACATACTGTTCTTCCTATTAACCCACCACTAGGGCTGTTTCGAATGCCATTTTTTGAGCTTCGAAGCTTAGGTGGCAATCAATATCGAATATTCGAAGCTTCGGTGGGTGGGGCTAAATATATAATAATAGTGTCGGTTTGCATTTGTATCATCTTTCACGACTTCACGTTTCACTCTTCGGCATCGTAAATGTGTTTTTTTGCCGCGTGCTACAGAACTCAGGTGATTTTTCAAACTTGTGGTGCTGTTGTTGTAGGCCAGTTTCAAATCGCATATTTGACACACTGCCTTTGTCTTGTCATCCTCACTTAATTTAAAGTGCTCCCAAACAGCTGGTCTTGGGCATTTTGTACCTATTCAGTATGAGATGAAATAAATCACTACGTTCGCCAACGGGCGGTTCAAGCATGAGTGAGAATCAGTTGAAAAAAAATGACGAAAGTACTTTAGACACAAGTTGGTTACTCTACTGATGAATTTATTAGCATCCGTCTTTCAATAGCGCCATAAAAACACCGTGAAAACTGATGAAACACACAGATAAAACAACAGTTAGCTTAACGAAAATAAGTACAATTGATACATTAACTTCTAGAAAATAAAACAGACAAAACAAACCTCGTTGGCTGAGTACCATGAGAGGGATTAGCTTTGGAGATTTTCTGTCCTTTACCTTATAAATTTAAACTTTAACGTTTAGCGTAATCATTCTCTTAATCATGTATCCTTTCTTGGTTTTTTGTGGAGATCGCTACTTCTGCTCTAATCAATCTACCACTGCGTATACAAAAGCCTAACTCTGCGCTCCAGCGCCCTCTGGTGACACTTCACAAAACACACCAAATAACAGTTTACACAGAAAATGAACAGAAATGAAAATGCGGCAGTTACAAAGAAGATTCGAATCTCAAAACTGAAAATCGAATGCCACCCCACCGAACGAATATTCGAATATTCGATTATTCTAGTACAGCCCTACCCACCACTGCATTCAAGTAAAAGTTCCAAAGAAGTTCTGCTGTCTGTCCAACTTTTCACCTTCATTTTATTTGTGAACTGATGTGTGTTGTGAAGGCAATGAGTTGAATTAACCATTTAATATGATATACGTTTATATGCCCATATTGTATGTGCCTAATAAACTTTAAACTATGTATAGGCCTAGGGAACACCACTTACAGGCAGTATATAGTCTTTGTCAGTGATGACACAAAAATATATATATAGTGTAGTCCAGGTGTGGGTATCTAGTCATAGACTAGTTATAAAATCCACTCAGCACACACAGCAAGTATAGGAACAATTTATTTTAATTTAAAACAAATAGCTTGTCATTATGTATGTCTCTTAAAGGCGGCAATGATCATTAACATGTCTGAATGAGGATCAGGCAACAGTGGTTCAAAGAAATACATAAACACATTTTAAAAATATGGCAAGATTCATGGAAATCATTAAAAACCAACTGAATGAGCCCTTCTATAAAAGGGTCTACTTCATTAAAAACCAAGCCCTCACTTTCAACACAAAATAAACAGCACATGCAAATATTACAGTCTCTTAAAAACAGATTTTTTAATCTTCAATCTTAAATACAGATAATAAAGTCTTTGTGTGACGTTCTTCTAGACTAGTGCGTTTTCCTTCAAAAGGGGGACCAGTTCAGGTGGTCTGGATGATGACCACAGCGTTGGCACTTACAGTGAGCCTGGCTCTAGAGAGTGGGGTTGGCACACTCAGTATAATACATATTTTACATGTTTTGTTAATTTTCTTTACATGGAAAAAATAAAATAAAATACGCAAGTAAACTTTTGATTACATTGGAGAAAGGAACACAAATAAAGTGGCCTTAAAAAAAATTTAAATAAGGGTGACACTTTAAGATCCAGCTTATTTTTACACTACACTTGATACATTGTATCTACTTCCATGTTTAACAAACTGTAACACCATGTAACTACATATTACATGCATAACAGAGTAGGGTTAGGATATACTCCATCATGTACTAAGTAGTTACATGGCATTGCAGTTTGTTACAGTGTGTTACATTGTACTTAATAAAGGTGGATACAATGTGTTCACTACAAAGTGTAGTGTAAATAAAAGCGTTACCAAAAAATGCTTCTGGCCATGTGACAGGAAATTGAATGATACTTCCTTTCAGAATACTGACCACAGGAGGAAGTGTTTCATTAGAGCACTGTCCACAACCATTAAAGGGCTGTAATGCTGGATGTTAGCTTTTCAAGGCAATGGGGCATTAAGTAGAGGTGTAGTGAAAAACAAACCAGTCATCCCAGGATTTGCCGCCTGCGTTCGACCGGCTACAAGACCAACATTAGAAGCCCCCCTTGCTCATGTGCTATTTAAAATAAGGAATACTCATCTGCTTAAATACTGGCATTGTGACAGATGCAGACCTCAGCTCGGTGCATGGCAACATAGCAGCCAAACACTTTTCAATGGACTATATAACACTGATAATGACCTTTTCTTTTAAAAAGGTGCACTGTGAAAATGGTCTTGTCTAGTTAAACAAACATTTGTCATTGCTCAAAAGTTAATTAACGACTCAAAACAATTTTGCTTTCCTCTATTTTGGGATTTGTAAAAGCGTCAAAGAACTCAGAAGTTATTCAAAAAATGTTTCCCCATTTATGTTTTGTTGCCAACCACCACCACCTTAAAACTCTGAGGCCAAAGCAGCATCTTTAGTGTCTAATGGAGATACTGTCTGCAGTACTTAGATGGAAACAGAGGCCACATACTGGTCCAGTAAAGAACAAACAATGGTATGTGGAAAAGGCTCAGTGTTTCCCAACTCTACTCCTCTTACAGATATTGTCTTTAGCTGTCATTAGAAGTTAATGACAACTGTGAATGTAAACTCCACTCACCACTGTCATAGCCCTTAATGAGGACAAAGGATATATCCGCTCTGAAAACTACAGCTGCCCTTCCCTGGCACGTTCAGAACCGCCTCCAAATCTAAAAATTATCAAACCCAACAGCTGAATGTGTGTATTAAATTGCCAAACCAAAAGCATGATCAGAGTATGCCTCATACACTAATACAAACTCCATCTGTGTAAAATGTTACTGTACAATTATAATATGCATTACAGCGCAGCGTCTATAAACAAATACAAGTGTTCACACAAATGTGAAGTGTCTTATCCATGGAATAGTGGAATAGTGTCAAATGGAAATGAACAAAAAGCATAAGATATGTCCTTACTATAGCACACATTCATTTTTACAGCAGTTCAGACTCAAGTACGCTCCGTGACGAGAAATGGAGCGCTTCGGCGTGGCGGAAAAGTAGTCCCAACTCTTGACACCTCAACACTGGTCCATAAATAAGATAAATTAAAAATATCATTGCGTCCACACTGTGAGACCTGAGCAGCCCCGGTCCTCGGCAGTATAGTCAAGTAGTGAGTGTAGTGACTACCGCTGCCCTTTACAATACTAGAATCACAGCATCAATAATACTACCATTATCTCAGGAAAAGAAAAGAGAAACGTGTATGCTGACCAAATATAGATACATTTTGTTCAGAGTTTGTCGTTTCCTACACAACGTTTGGCTCCCAGTGTAATTTTTTTGCCCGATACCATGTCTCAAAGAATACATGTCTAGATAATATAGTTTTCTTTCTTGGGGAATAAAGTATATTAAAATGTACACAACATTTACATCCAACTTACTAAAATTCTAAAATGTAGTATTGAGATGGCCGGGCACAGAAAATTACATTTAAGTCAGTTTAAAATAGCAACAACTACCAATTCTGATATCAAGCCATATTTAACAATACTACAGTGGTGTTGAGGAGCTAAAGTTGATTGGGAGTTTAAAAAAATAATAAAAAATAGTCCACACTTTTCTAGACTAGAAACCTTTAACCTGACCAGCCATCTTAATTATTTTCGACTCTATACAAAGAATTAACCTGGTTTCTGTGAAGTTAAATTTCCAAGGGGCACTACTGCCACATTTATGTGGTGCTTGGTAACTCGGGAAAAAACAGACTTGCAACCAATAAGAGAACCAAATTTAGTAGTGCTGGGCAAGTCTCTGCTTAGACTGCTGCCCCCGCGACCCGGTCCCTGGATAAGCGGTAGAAGATGGATGGATGGGCAAGTTAACGCGTTATTTTTGCGTTAACGCATTAATGAATTAACGCCGACAATTATTTTATCGCGCGTTAACATCGGCCGATTAGTAGGCTATAGTGAAAGATGTCGGTCTGAAGAACATTCTTAGGCTCGCAACGAATGACTGCACGTATGAGCCGCCCTCATTCAGTGCTTTAAGTGGACCGGTACGCACCGGTACTCAGTACCGCCACTTCCAAATATAGCTCGAGCGTACCGCCACTTCTCCGTGCGCCCAGAACGTGCTTTTAGCGTACCGGTACGCTCATTTGGACATCTGTTTTAATAGAGGTTTTAATCCTTTGCCTTTCCAGAGCGCCCTTCACAATGCACACTTCTAAGTTGTCCCACCGAGAGCAGAGACTACATTACCCATACACCCCTGAGTTTTACAAGTGAAAAGCGCACAACTCAACGTGGCCGGAGAGGGTGTGTGAAACGCGCGGGAACTGCATTCACATGCTCTGACTGTAATGAAAACACAAGAGAGACATATATATTGTTATAATGTTATGATTGAAGCTCTGGACATAACTTGTTTTTCTATAACAAACTAAACTAAATATTAATGCCCTGGCAGTGGCAAATATTTTTGGTTTAATATTTAATTTGATTACATTAATGTTTAACCTTTAACTGCTGTAAAAAGCACCTTATTTGTTTAAAGTGTTGTTTAAAGTGCAAACCAAATGTTATTGCACTTTTGTTCATATAGCAGTTCTTTCAAAATAAAAGTATGCAGTACACTCATTTTGAATTCATTCAATTTTGTGTATATATATATATATATATACATATATATTAATATATAAACGCTTTAATAAAATACTAAAATTTAGAAAAACATTTTTCCAATAGGAGGAAAATTTACGTAATCGATTCCAAACCTAATTCACAAGGAGAGATTTTGTGAAGTGAATGGGTATGGCTGGCCAGGCTAAAGAACCATGAACTCTCTGCAGACTTGCACTACACTGGAAGCTACCTTTATGGATCACAGCCTACCGTAAATGCAAACCTAAACTATGTTGGGCGGGAAGCGTGTGATTATTTAAAACTGAACAGAAGCTGTTTAAACACTCTCAGAAAGGATACTTATGTATATTTCTGGTTGCTTCTTCCTTTTTTTTTGTGTAGATTTTCATTTATCATTCCATTTAATAATTAGTTTTTAAATATATTATGTAGACATTGCAACAAATACTTTATTAAAAACGGTTTAAAAAATGTCACTCTGATTTCATGTCATGTTTTTCATTTCCATGTGTAAAGAAGCACTTCATTCTTCTATAGAATTGTATATATTAAAATAAGTGTCTGTCTTCCAATAGCGAAGCTCACACTGGTGGTACATTCAGACATATGGGCGTAACTCCACCTGCCTTGGTCAGTGCACCACCTCCAGCTGTCAAACTGTAGTGGTCTTCTGAGCAGTGCTGTACTGCCCTCTAGCTTCTATCAGAGGTACTTTTCCTTCAACTTAAAAGGGGAACACAAACCTGGTAGGGTCCTGCTGATGAACAGAGGCTTGATCCTTCTATTCACCAAAGCATGATTCCTCACAGTGAGTGCTGCCACAAACTCACCCCCAGGCCCACTCAGCCCCTGCGAGTGATGTGTGTGCCAGGAAAATAGGGGCACACCAACCAGCTGTAGCGGTGAGTGGGCTCAACACAAGCTGCCGGGCGAAGTGGACAGGCCATGGTTTGTTGACAGAGAGGTGCAGTATTGGGAGGGGGAGTGGAGTAGTGTTGGGAGGAGGGGGGGGATGCCACAGAGACACGAGAGTTGAGAGCACACGCCATAAAAGGCTGCGCTTTGTGCAATGGGTTAGACGTACAGCCTACACCAGGTTGTACTCTTTGAGGTTCAGCTGTAAGATGGTGTCTTTGACCGCTGCAAACACAAAGCGGATGTTCTCAGTGTCCGTGGCACATGTGAAATGAGAGTAGATGATCTTGTCGCTGTCTGGGTTTAAGTCCACAAACATTTTGAGGATGAACTCCCGGGCTGCTTGTGCGTCTCTCTGGGGACCTGTGACAGACACCAGAGTTAACATCCCTCCCAAATCTACAGCAATTGTTACTCGTCTCCTTCACTTTTTGTTTGACATACAGTTGTGCTCATAAGTTTACATACCCTGGCAGAATCTGTGATTGTTGTTGTTCAGAGAATATGAATGATAACACAAAAACCCTTTTTTACTCAGTTAGTGGTTAGGTGAAGGCCTTTATTGTCAAACAATTGGCTCTAATAAAAAAGTTTACATACCCTGGTGATTTGAGCCTGATAACATGCACACAAGTTGACACAAACAGGTTTAAACGGCTACTAAAGGTATCCATCCTCAACTGTGATCTGTTTGCTTGTAATCAGTGTGTGTGTGTAAAAGGTCAGAGTTTCTGGGCTCCTGACAGACCCTTGCATCTTTCATCCAGTGCTGCACTGAGTTATGGGAAAAGCAAAATTATTGTCAAAGGATCTGCAGGAAAAAGGTAATTAAACTGTATAAAACAGAAATTATATATATATATATATATATATATATATATATATATATATATATATATATATATAAATAAAAGAAGTGGAAAATGAAAGATTCTGTTAAAACCAAACCACGGTCAGGTAGACCAACAAAAGATTTTAGCCAGAAAAAGTGTTTGGGATGCGAAGAAAAACCCACAAATAACAGCTGAAATACAGAACTGTCTGAAAAAAAGTGGTGTGGCTGTTTCAAGATGCACAATAAGGAGGCATTTGAAGAAAAATGAGCTGCATGGTCGAGTTGCCAGAAGAAAGTCTTTACTACACAAATGCCACAAAGCATCCCGCTTACAATACTCCAAACAAGCCTCAAAACTTCTGGAACAAAGTCATTTGGAGTGATGAGACCAAAATCTTACTTTTTGGACACAACCATAAACGTTACATTTGGAGTCAACAGGGCTTATGATGAAAGGTAAATCATTCCTCCTGTGAAACATAGAGGTGGATCGCTGATGTTTTGGGGATGTGTGAGCTACAAAGGCACAGGAAAACATAAAAGCAGCATGTTATCACATGGACGTTCCAACTTGACAACGATCCACAGCACAAGGCTAAGTCGACCTGTCATTGTCTACAGCAGCATAAAGTGAAGGTTCTGGACTGTCCATCTCAGTCTCCTGACCTCAATATCATTGAGACACTCTGGAGAGATCTTAAACGTGCAGTTCATGCAAGACAGCCCAAGAATTTACAGGAACACAAGGCTTTTTGCCAAAAAGAATGTGCAGCTTTACCATCTGAAAAAATTAGGATTTTCATCCACAACTACCACAAAAGACTTTAAGCTGTCATTGATGTTAAAAGGGACAATACACAGTATTAAGAACTGGTGTATGTAAACTTTTAATCAGGGTCATTTGTGTAGTTTCTGTTGTTAAAATTTAAAAAGAGTAAACCTAATTGTTTGACAATAAATGGATTCACCCAACCACTAACTGCGAGTGAAAGAAAAGTTTATTTTTGCCAGGGTGTGAAAACGTGTGAGCACAACTGTATATGGAAATACTGGAGAATAGTATGACTAAAATGAATGATTGAATGTAGATGTTTGGTAAGGGTAATATATATATAGCCAAGACAGTCTGCTTTGTGCTCTATACTGTGGTTCTAGTTGGCTCGTTAATACTCTTAAACAATACTACGCAACTTTTTACTGACTGATGCAATGGTGTTATTCTGATTGACTACATTTTAAGATTGAGACTACCACGTAGCATTAATATGCATAAATGTAGTTGCTTCCATTTGTTTAATATATTTATAATCTTACCATCAAATTCAGGAAAATAATCTACTAAGTGCGAGTAAGCAATCTTTTCCTCAAGCAGGTCCTTCTTGTTGAGGAAGAGGATGACAGAGGAGTTCTGAAACCAGGGGTAGGTGATAATCGTCCTGAATAGGGCTTTGCTCTCTTCCATTCGATTCTGATGTAGACAGAGACAAGACAGGATTATTTACAATGTTCTCAACCTTTTTATTTGTATGAATTTTAATATTTTGGAGGAGTTTTAGAGGACAAGCACTGGTGAAATTTATTATAGCTCAAAATCAAGCAGAATAAAAACTCCACAAACCTCATTGTCAGACTCCACCAGGACTTGGTCGTACTCACTCAGAGCAACAAGGAACATAATGGAAGTCACATTCTCAAAGCAGTGAATCCACTTCCTTCTCTCAGACCTCTGACCCCCAACATCCACCATTCTGACGATAAGACACCAAAATATTGTCAATTTAAATATTGTCCTTTAATCAAAGATGATTTACAACAAAAAATACAGTCATTTCTGTGGTTTTGAGTCCATCAAGATGTGTTTAAACAGCAATTTGCTAGAAATTAAAATGCTGCACTGGGTGGCCTTGATTTCTAAGCTTAGCTCAGAGCGTGACTAAAAGTCACTTCTTCACCTCAATCTGAGCCAATAATATTGGATTTGATGGATTCAATAGAAATGAAAGAAATGTCAGAGACATACACATAGCAGTGCCAAAGTTAATTTGCATTGAAGTGAAAATGCACACGCGTGTTAAAAAGCAACATGCATAAGTGAATCAGTTTTACTTGATTGCAAAGCAGTGTTCAATTCAGTACAACTAACAGTCCTTATCTCATCACATATTTGCATCTACTCTTTTAATGTTACCCTCCGGTGATGCAATGCATCTGAAATTTCATCTTGAAGATGTTGTAGAAAAAACAAAAACTGATGAGTTGTCAATTAAGAGCATCAACACATTGTGTCTGATTCTAGATCAGTCAGAGGCCTGAGGCATGAATTATTAGATATTACTTTCCTGGAGAGAGAGAGAGAGAGTCACCACAAGAGAATGAAAAAGAAATTATAACTGTTAAAGAGACAATAGTGAAAACGAGAACAAGGACAAAATAAGGGACGGAGAGGAGGTGGGGTTCTCAGGGGGAGTCCAGGCACAGATATTAAAAGAAACACAGGATGGAGCCTCAGCTCTAAACAATAAAATAGAACCCTCTGACCATTGTGGTGATTAATGTCCATAAATAAACTAATTCTTTCAGATTTTATAAAAAGGTTATTTCCTATTGGGCTAGTTTTCACTTGAGCTCCTGAGGTTCTTCTGACCACAATCTACAATTATTTATTAGAGAATTTAACTGCAACACAACTCCAGCACCATTGTTTACCCAACTCTAAAACATCTGTGCAAATCTAAGTCCAGCTGCAGCTGACATAGAAAAATCTGATCAAAATGTATTAATTGTGATAATGCCCTCTAGTGGCGGCCCAGTCCACTATGGTCCACTGAGACAAGAGGCCAATATAGGCCCCGCAGGACCTGCTGCCCAAAATAACATTCCTCCACCACAGAAAGGACGACCTCATTTCTTCTGGCAGATAGAGCAGGAGAAGGAGGAGGCGACCCATTTACAGACACCAAGGTAGAATGTAGGCCTGTGTTCATTAGGGGCTCCTGTCATGTGTGCCACTGTCACCGTTTATGGCAGCTGCTCAGAGAAGTGTGGGACCATGGGCAGATCAAAAACACAAGTCTATGAACACAACCCTATGTGCTCGTCATGATAGCAGAAATTTATACAAAGTGTTCAATGGGTGCGTCTTCGTCATCTGACTAATAACTGCAGCTTATTTGATAATTTGTTAAATTTCTCTGGTTAGGGCAGTAACAACACAGTTCAAAGTTATACTGATGATTGAGCCAAAGTCTTTTCTACCTGAAAATGATGCTTTGCAAGTCGAAGGGGTACTCTATGATTCCTGTAGTGGGGATGCGCACTCTTAGCACATCCTGTTGCGTAGGAAGATAGTTGGGCTCTGCAATTCGATCCAGAGCCGAAAGATAACTACAGACAGACCAGTCAGAGGAAAAGAGATAAAGACAAGAAAACAGTTTTACAAAGCGTGACAGGCAAATTAACACAACCCCTTATGTCATTTCAGGAAGTGTAGATCAGTCCTGTAGAGGAGCTTCAATGTAAAAGGCCACTTTCAGGAACAAAGGACGTTAGTCATTGCTGCCTTGCCATTCTCAGTCCAGACAATACATCCAACTCTGAAAATTAGACTGAAGTTTGTGATTACATATGCAAAGAGTGAAGTGGAAACAAAAAGGTAGCAGCAGTGACATCCACAGCTGATAAAAAAGGTTCAGTGCATGATATCAAAGATAGACAGAGAAACATTCAAGTTCAATTGAAGTTGTTACAATTGTTTGAATGGTATTTTCGCAATCTATTGTGGAATCTTTGACATCATGGCCTCTTCCTTTATTATCTAGTAGGTGAGCGCTTCAACACATTTGTGCAGCACCTTCTTTTTTCTCTTCGAGCCGGGCACTTAGCATGTTCAGTGCAAAAACCACTGCTCCAATCAGGATGATGCGGGGTAGGACTAGGTTAACAGTAACCTAGACCTGTCCAGCTTTTCAAAACTTGAGTACAATAAGTGCAGACAGTGAAGCACTGTGTTGCTCTCCTGATTGTCAGCAGTGGTTTGTCCTCTGGATATGCCGATGCCATAGCTGTACCTGAAAATGACGTTCTCCAGGTCAAAGGGATACTCTATGATGCCCGTGGTGGGCACACGGACCCTCAGCACATCCTGCTGGGTGGGCACATATTCCTCTGCAGTCACTCGATCTATATCGTTCAGGTAACTGGAGATATACGTTATAGTATGGGCCAAAAATAACATACTTGAATATAAATGTCAAATTCATTTGTGAAGATTGTGAGCAACAGAAACCGTAAGTAGTGTCACAGTAGAGGGAGTTAAAATCATGACATTTACATTTAGAGAACAAAGAGGAACATTTTCTATTAAAACCACAAACTACATTTCAGTTTAAAACACATTTTCAGATCTTAATTTCTTCAAATGCTTATCTAAAAAAGGACCCTAAATCCCACTGTGCTTTAATTGATCAGTAAACATCTACGTTTGTGACTCTAGGCCGAGGGCTTCTGCTACTGGCTCTGTCCAGGTTAATAGTCTACACCAGGCTGCCGTTTCAGGCTATGGTCTTCTACAGACTTTTTAGAACACCAAAAGTGGGAGATAATTTGCTAAAAAGAGGAAAAAGCATAATATGTAACCAAACTTTGCCATGTATTCAATAATTATTTTATCCATACTAATAGAACAGGTCCTGTTTCCATGAAGATTCAGATTCCTTAAAAAGTAGCTCCTTGTAATGTAAAGTGTCACCACTCTTTTATAAATTTTATGTGTTTCTCCATAAATTTAGGAGCAAGTCATAATTAAAAATAAGAGCTACTCACAGCCGATATTAGCCCCAAAAGGGCTCCCCTGTCCAAGACGTTTGATTTGGAAAGAGGAGAAGTACTCAGCCTACGTTTGAATTTTTATTGATACAAGCTCTGGATAATGTCTCCGTTTATCCTGGACCACACAGTTTAACCTTTTACTTCCAGCCGGTGCGACATACATTTACATTATTTAACACGTGTTGGTTGTCACACAAACAGACGTACTATTTAGTGGAGTCAGACAGCTGGTACTCTCGCCGGCGGTCATAAGCCTCCTGGATTCCTGGGTCAGCCCACAAAGTTTTGATGGCTGCGATATAAGGCTCCCCAAAGCCATTAATCTTCTCAATGTCCACCTCCTTCACAAGCATGGCATTGGCCTGAAAACAATATAATGTCTGGTTATTTTTTCAACATTTTGTGCTAGTTTGAGTGGGGCAGAGTTAGTGCATAAAGAGGAGGTCAAAGACAAAAGCTGTCTAGGGAAAAACTTAATATAAGTGAGAGATGGAGGAACTGTGACCACCAGCAGCAGAGTCTTGTTTATGAGAAGCTAAATCTAAACAAGCTTAAGATTCTCAGAACAATCTTAAATCTTGCATGGTTGTCTTCTGATCAAAATGTGATGTGTGCGAAATGCTTAGAAAAGAAAACAACTGTAGTTAGTCCTTACCCGGTTGCCTTCAAATTTGAAGGGGATCTTTAAGTTCTCAGTGGCACGGATCATAGATTGCATTGAGATGAATATGTTTTGGTAAACAAGCCTGATGAAGCCCCTCTTATCTTCATCAGAGTAGCCTGTCCCATGAATGATCCTCATCTGCTTGATGAAGGTGCTTTTGCCACTTTCTCCTGTACCTGCAGGATACAGCAAACGGAGCACAGGGGAGACATTTACATTAGAACTTCATGAAGGTTCGGTCTGGTTGAAAAGATAGATAAAAAGCTTTTCTGTCACTGTGTTATTGCAGCTCCCTAACCTTGCAATTTAGAGAACTGCACCAGTTTTCTATTTTTGTTAGAGTGTTTACGTTTGGCCTTGGTAAAGGATCAGACCGACATCTCTGCTGTGTAGGAATTAGGGGTGTGAATGTTTCAGTGTCTAGCAATTTCCTTACGATTTTTTTGGGATCGCAATTTAAATCAAAATCAATTTTTGAGTCAGGGTCTGTTATTAAATTTAAGTGAATGCAACTTTTGCAAAGAAAATTGGTTGTGCACAATACAAACCAGTAAGCACTCTGAATGACCCCGTGTATGAATTGTGGTGTATAAACTAAATTGCCTTGCAGATTGTGTGATGAGCTTCCAGTTTTTCATAATAAAAGCTTCCAGTTTTTTATAATAAAGCGTACAGAGAGTACAGCTTGTCTTGCCCTCATATGTTTTAAATGTAAAAATAAAAAAAATAAGGGAAAATCTTTAGACCATGTTTACATTTTTTATACCACGATGCACAGTTGCTGTGTCATTCACTTTATGATTAGATGTACAGTATTTAATTTATTATTTATTAATAAAAAAAGTGATTAGCGCTCCTGCCTCACAGCATGAAGGTCCCAAGTTCAAATCCCGCTGTCTCGAACACCCTCGGTTAACTCCAGCCTTTCTGTGAGGAGTCTGCATGTCCGCCCCATGTTACCGTGGGTTCTCTCCGGCTTCCCCCCACCGTCCACTGTTAATTGGTGAATCTTAAGTGTCCCTAGTGAATGGTTGTCTGTCAGTGTCTGTCTCTAAATGTCAGCCCTGCGACTAACTGTCCAGGGTGTACCCGCCTAAGTCCCAAAGTAGCTGGGATAGGCTCCAGTCACCCACGACCCCTAATCAGTAGAAAATGAATGAATAATAAAAATGTATGTATATGTGGTACATTTAGTGCCCTGTGATATGATAGAACAGCAATAGACTAATACAATAAAATCTTCTTGAAATTGTGGTATTACATAATTAAAAGGGACAAAGGGTCGCTCTCGTATTGTAGGTTATAAAAGAAAAGATTACTGCATTAGCAGAAGAGCTGGTTGCATACCATGAGTAAGCCTCCTCTACCCTGCCATACCATATCTGGTGCTGGGAGCATCATGGGATTTTAAAAATGTGTGGCTTTGCTTCTTTTACACAAAAGGAGCCCTGGACCAGACTATACATACACAATATTTTAGATAAATGTATTTATTTATTTATTAATGTCTTATATAAGTCACAGAAAAACCATAGTTTCAAGTTTGTGTTAAGAACCTCAGCCTCAGGCCACACAAGTCCGTTTTAGGCATAATCACTTGACATGAGATTTACCAATACGCACCGATAGAAAAGGAAAAACACACTACACTCATCTCACCACCACCTACATTCAAGGTTTTTGAAGAGCAGCCATATTTCTGTTGCCCTGGCAACCCTTACTCTGTCTCTTTCGTTTCTGTTTTTATATTTTAAAAAGCTCACATCCTACTCTTCTCTCTCTTGTTTAGGAGAAGTAAATATAGTCCGTTTGGTTGCTCTGAGCCCCTTCACCAAGGGGTGCCAGGTAATACTTTGCAGGATTTCTACCAATTCAGACTAATACAGGAGCAATAGCAGGAGAAATTCCTTAATACAAGATACACTTTGACTTACAAGCCCCTACCCATGTGGGGAGATGAGCCTCCCTCTATCTGTCTTCCAACAAAATGTCCTATTTTGGAATAAAAGGACACTAGATAAACTAAAAAGGTCTAAACTTAACCTCACCTCATATCTGCCAAGACAGAGGAGAACAATGAATGTATGACAGTAAAACGTAAACTCTGGTGTCAAATAAACAGGCATTTCACAAATATGCAAGTCATATATAACAATTTATAGTGGCTATGGATCAAGAAGCAACTACAAAAAGATCACGTTCAACTAGAATTTTCTTGTCACCTCATCAATAGCCATTTTTGTCACTTTTCCCAAGACTATGAGCCACTGTGTGCCCTTTTATCTCCATTCACAACCATTTCAAACCTTTTATCAAGTCTCCCCTGAAAGTGCAGCCCTCCCCCAGCCCCTAACACAATCTGGCCTAACCTCCCTCAGGCTGGAAATATGCCTCTCCATTATCATCCTTCTCTGTCAAGATTTTAGGATATTCATAACTAGAATCCATCCACTCTTTTTGGTAATGACCTAGAAAAAGGAGGTCACCTTTTAATAGCTCGCACACTACTTGGTTTGATAATGCTTTCTGCTCTGCAGAGTGAGGAGCAAAAAGGAAAAAGAGCTTAGGTTTCAGATCCCAGTGCAACTAGGAACAAATACAGACTCCAGCGCAGGCCTTTTGTGGACATGGGCAAAATTAAAATCAGGCAAATATCAAAACAAAAACAGTTATGTCACAGAATCCCAAAAGAAGCAGGCACTTTATCTGCCTACGTCTCCATTAAAACTGTAAACATGCAGTTTACAGTTTAAACAAAAAGACAACAACGTCCTAACTTAATGAGAAATCTATTTAAACTCATGACTTGCAGCAGACATTACCACAATTATTTGAGCATGAATGACGTGATACTCAATAAACACCAGGTTTAAGGGGCAGATAGAACAAATTTTACCTTTTTGCAATAATGACCTGAGACATCATGGACAAAAAAACATGCCTACACAAAAAGAAACGCATATTTATGTCTTCAGTGTTTTAGTGAAGCTGTCAGCAGCAGGAAAACTAGTGCAAGCACTTGTGTGCTGATATCTGTATCTACTAGGGGCATAGTGTGTGGGGGTGTCCAAGCTGCACAATATTAAGTAAACAAGCCACATGTGATATCTTACATATTAAGCCAAATCCCACTTCCACTAATTATATTTGGTCATGCCACACTTTAGGGCTCTAGCACAGGAAACACCATAACATTATTATTATTCAGGCAGCCTTTGTGATTTGTATTGCACATATTTACTGCAATGTTAAATTTGCTTTCTATTGTGCCCTACTGTACACAGGCTACAGAATTGAACTGACCACAAGTTTTGAGTTGAGAACAGCACTGCAGATAAAAGAAATATGAATAAACATAATCATGAAGAGAATGACATTCAGTAATGTACCATTTGTATAATCACATTGGGTCATGTTGTTGGTGGTATGTTACCGATAGAAAATTAAAAGATTACCATGAAAGATCGGAGTACATGGGCACTATTATTTAACCAAGAGGATTTTCTGTCCCCAAGCCCAGGTGAGGAAAATCAGTGACCATATCCATACGGCTGCAACTAACGATTATTTCTATAAACAATTTATCTGACAGTTATTTTTTTCAATTAATAAATTGGAGAGTGAAGTGTGTGTAAATACATGAGGACATAGTGGACCAACAAAGACAAGTGGTCAAAAAAAAACGTGGTGTTTTATTGTTCCGGCTTAAAAATGACAATAATACTACAAAAACCTCACATAGATTTTTACTAAATCTGAACCCGACAAAGCTACAAGTATGCTACAGGACTTGTGGATTGAGCATTAAACAATGTACTTTCATCAAAAACACAAAATGTACATCTCTTTTAGCGTTTCTGTGGGTTTATTGCTCTGTCTTTGAAATAAAACCCACTTCTCTCAGACCATGGCAGGTTTCAGAGTCTATGAACACCCCAGACAGCAATTAATCAATTATTTAATTAGTTGACAGTTATTTCGATTATAACCAATTGTTGCAGCCCTACAGACACTCCATACCAGGACTATCAATAAAAATAAGCAGTGTGCTACCCAAGTCCCTGGAATCAGGGAACCAGTATATGGGACAACCAGCGGCCCCCATCTTCAGAGCAACAGCCATGTCCCCATTTAAAAAAGCTTAGCATTTGTGAGTCATTTCAGCAGCTATAATGCTGGATCCAGCTTTGGTGCGAGTTAAATGGTGCGATTACAATTGCTTTTAGCCCTAAAAGTGCCGAGCTTATTACAGTATTAGCTCGAGTTCCCATCTCAAGCTAATACACCAGCCATCAGCCAAAAATCACCAACACTATTGCCTTTATTATTTAATCAGAAGTTTCACAATACAATGTGATACAAGTGGCCAAAAGAGACTTTATATTGCTGAAACACCCGACAGGAAGTTATATTTTAATATATTTCTTTTATAATATTTATAATATTTTTCTTTAACATCACCATAAACAGTGAGCTTTTCCCAAATCATGTCATTAATACACCTGCATAGAAAAGCATTGTATTAAATTGTTTATTCGTGTAATAAATAGACCTGACCTGCTAAACAGAATTAATGATAATGATCCTCACTTTTACCAGCATTACCAGTACAGTACAGTTTCTGCCTTACACACACAACCACTGAGCAGTGGAGCTAGATCCTTATTGCCATATATGATCAAAATAAAACAGCCTGACAAAGAAAAAAGAAAAAGGTCAGCAATAAACGTTTGAGCTTAAGCTCTGACTCCTTTCTTAGTTCAAGCTAATGTTACTTTTGAGGATACACCACCAGACATTTAGGACTTTAAGTTACTAAATGTCTGGTGTCTTGGTTGTTTGAGGGAGACAAACACTTTTACACAAAAAATGTAAATGATTTGCTCAACTAAGATGTCCAAAGGTGATTTGATGGTTATGTGATAGAAAAAAAAAAAAAAAAATGGTCATCTCATTTTCAAAAGAATCTGCCCCAGCACATTTAACACTACCAGGATAACTCACAAAAAAACAGTGGAAGCATGTTCCAATACAGGCAACTTCTAAATGTTAGCATTTATAGGGGCATTGATAAAAAACATATCAAATCTATCTTTTCAATAGGGTATTATAATAACACACAACATAACAGATGCTATTGAACAACATGGACCATCCCCTGTATTTGGCTTTTGAACAGCAGACAGCAACCAGTGGACATCTGGGATCAGTGTTATGATTAGTTGGTGGTGCTGACTGGTATCAAGAGTACAGTGGCAGCCTGCTGAGATCACTTTGTCTCTATCTGAATCATTTCTTTCTTAGGGATAAATATAACCAGTTATTTTCCATCAGGATTTTAGGCTCTTCTATGTTTGTATGGCATATTCCGTTGTCATTTTTACCTCTCACCTTATCCTAAATAAAAAGGTGCAATGCCAATATGGGGTCCTGTCTTTGTCCCGCAATGCGACGTAGTAACAGGTGTCACAGAGGTGGAACAGTTCTCAATGAGTTTTAGGTTTGTGTGTAGCTGAAAATGCACCAATACAAAAATAGTGTGGGATATTGGTGAGAAAAGTGACCATTAGTTCACCAAATTAATTTTTTCACCCAACGTAGCAAAGGCCGGGGTTCCTCCTCTGCAGTGTTTTGACCAAGTAGAGGCAAACCAGTGGTCTGTGGAGGAGGAAGTTGTCTGTTTGGCCCGATATGGCTCTCAGTGACAGACAGCACCACTGCAGACCTGGCATTTGTGATATTTTCTGACCTAGTTTGTCATAATAGTGTGGCCTTCAAATTTGCAAAAAGAAGGCAAACCATGCAGCATGATTCACTTATTACTATATTTAAGAGACTTGTTCTACTGTACTCGTCATGACCTCAGCTGAAATAAGGATACAAATAAATTAATGTTAATTAATATTTAAAAATTGCATATGAGCTGACATTTGTGAAAACAACTGAAGTGCTGACAAAGTCTTCCCACAATGACCCATGTGGTTTTATCAGCTGTAGATGAAATGATGGCTCTTGGTGCAGTGCCAACAAGAGATCTAAGATCACAGCTGTTCAGCTTAGGCCAACTTTTATTTTACTCACACAAAAAAAAACAAAAAAAAAAGGTATTCATGAGCTTTTTCTTTCAGCTGGTAGGCTACTGTAGGCACCCGAATACAACAGCTTGTAGCAAGTATTTTTTCTGTAGACCTGAGAGTAACACAATATAATAAAACAGGGCAGTGATGTCCAAGAAAAAGGAGTGTATAATTCCTAGGCAGAAAAAAAAACACATTGAAGAACACATATGGCCTTGCACATCTCGTTCCTGACCTGGCCATCCTGAGGCCAGTGATAGACACAATAGCAGTTATCTCTTCCTAAATTATCCACTCTATATAAAACAAACACAAAATTGAGTGTCTGAATATTTTGTAAGCAATCCTATTCTGCATGACTAAAAACGAAAAGAAGGCAAGTAATACTGAATGCAACAATGACTTAAATGTTGCACAAGATCAAATCTCTCCCTTCCACTATATACCTACGATGTGGCCTCATTCTCCAAGTTGAGGTATTCAGCAGGGAATAAAAAGACACACATGTCAAATACTCAGAGCTGTTTTTGGAAAGCAGGAAATGGGAGCAAGCCTTTTAAAACTCAAGACACAACCTAGATAACCAATTGTCCTACAGACTGACAGCTACATTTACTTGCAGATCCATGCAAATAAAGACAAAGGCAATTTTTTGAAGGACAATACATGTGCATTAAAAGATGGCCACTTTATTCAGCACCAGATACCACCTACCCACACAGGAGCTATTTAAATAACTAAACTGCTCAACTTAACTCTTATGATCTGGGAATGTCCATATGCAAATGTCCACTAAACTGATTTATTTATCAAATAGAAGGAAATGCGGATCAAACAACTACCAAGCAACGTTTTGGGCGACTGACCCTAGGCGTCGGCAACATTGTACAAAATGGCAAATGAATTGGCTGAGATCTCTAGTCAATAATGATGAGAACTGGCCTCTGGGTAGCATGTGGTAGCCCATAAAAGCTCAGCTAAGCAACCTGAATGTCCAGGAGAGATTGCCAACATACAATACTTATGATCATGGCTGACAAGCGGCATTATTTTTCCAAAACAACCTTCAAACTCATATTCAACTTAACAGGTTGGATGAGATGCGCACATCTTGGTCAGCCGTTTTCCATACCACGCGTACAGCTAGCGACAATAGCTTATTGGCTAACACTGCAAAAGGCCGAGGGATGGTAGTGCAAAGGCAAAACGCATAGAATAAAAGGACTATGGCGTGACACACATACCCAAAAGCAGTAATTTCAGCTCTCTCCTGGAGTCTCGCTTGTCTCGCCGGAGTTGTTTGTCAATTTCTGCATTGATTCGTTTGGACTCCTTCGCCTCCTCGCTCAGGCAGCACGCCATCATGGACTCCAGAGTCATCCTCCGCTCCGCTCAGTCAGCCCGGTTTTACACGGGACCCCCAGACACGAACTGCCGTCTTCAACGTGCACTCAGTCCGCCGGTCCACGCCTCGATCTAAGCGAGATAGCGGTCTGTTACGCAGGACGGGTGCATCAGGGAAAGGGGAGACTAGACGGGGGCCTCGTTGTCAAGCTGCCCCCCTCCCATCCCAGCCGAGAACAACTGCGACTCAACCGGCTGTTCTCGCCAAATCACGGGAGACGGGGGGGAGGGTAGGCAGAGGGAGGGGGAGGCAGTCACTGTGCGCTTTGCTCTGCCCCTTTTTGTGGCTCTTTATGCTCAATGTAAGAGCATTGTCAGAAAATGCAACTGGCCTCCAACCAATGAGACAAATTCAAGGTGCAGGGGCCAAATCAGGTTCTGGACAATTTTGGTCTTGTTTTAGATAAAGTAAAAAGAGGCTAAAAATAAACAAATGCTCCTTTTATGAGAAGACTCTGGTGACAAGTATTAAGAATTATGAACTTTAGAAGGAACTTTCTTTTTAGGCCTACCTGTAGTAGAAGTAATCAGCCTCAGAGAAGCACTGTAGAGCTGCACATGAGCAGTCTATGGTTTCAGGATAAAAGCCCTTTACAATCCATGGAATATCACTTAAAGGATATTTTATTTGAATATTAAAAAAGTTATTGTACAGAAAATGGTGGTCTATTTGATAATTAATTTCTTTAAACATGTTGATTAAATAAAAGCTGTCCTGTAGGATTGACTTTGACGCCACTGTTTGAATACTGTGATTGGCACAGGAGTCTACATAGCAAAGCAGGATTTTGTGCCCAGGATATGCTCTTTTAGTGGTCATCTGTGAGTAAGTCACATCCAGGTTTAGTCTAATTAAACTCCAACCATATTCTTTCCTCTGTAAAGGAGCTGTTTGGAGGTGTCACACTCAAAAACAATCTCCCCATGCAAGTAAAATGCACACACAGGACATGTGGTTTGTAGATACATTTACCTCCATATTGTTCAGATGCAGGAATGAAAAAGAAGGGGTTTACATTATGTGATGATTCATTTAACCTTTGAAGAAAATCCTATGTATACTTTTGATGAAATTGTTTATCTGCTGCACATGACAGCTTCCTTTGTCCACAACAGCTCATAGTACAGGAAGTATTGTTGATACAAAAGTTAAAAGCTATCAGCTGGTTTTGGTGTAGCTCATTACTTTCTGTTGCCAAGAGTAGAGGCCAGAGAGGCGGTGAGACTGGTGTAAGTGACACACATGGCAACACACCAGCTACAAAAACAAAGTGGCTTTTGTATCATTTAGATCAAGGAGGGGACATGCGTGCCTGAGTTGAATTTTACAAAAATATTGTGATGCCTGGTGACATCTTGTGGTGATTTAAAACACAAACCATGTGAACAACAGCCACAAAGGAAGAGCAGAGATTTATGACTGTCTTTTTACATTTTTCACATGTGCGTTTCTCTCACTCTTTCTCTTTAAGCACATCAAGAACTTTTATTCAATAGCCCTGTTGTTCAAAGTAGTCACAGAAAAGGTAACGGGCCTCCTCAGCCTGACTCTGGTCCAGGCCTGTTGAATGCAGTGGCTTGTGGCGAGGCTGGGGGCTCTCTGTCTCCGACACCTCCGTCTGCCACTCTGCTTTGTAGGTGTCTTCGTGGGACTCACATATGTTGTGCAGAATGCAGCAGGCAAGGACCATAGTGGGCACTACATCCAGTCCACAGTCATTCCTCTTACTCAGACACTGCCAGCGTGCCCTGAGCCTTAGCAGTGCTTCCTTTGACACACGCAGCGCCTTGTTGTGCCGCTGATTAAAGATCCGCTTTGACTGGGTCAGTGCTGACTTATGTGACCTCCTGCTTTTCTCTTCAGAAAAGGCTGTCAGGAGCCAGCTCTGGAGTGGGTAGCAAGCCTCTCCCAAGAGCACATATCTGCACAAAGAGCATTTCGAAATGTTAACGGTTTATGGATTAAATAAAAATGAATAATCCGATATAACATGAGATCCAGTTTGGTCACTTGTTTACTTGAAGACATTTCCAAAACCACAATTAAATGGAACTCTACACATTCACAATAATGCAGAAAAGCTTTACCTAAGAGGTTTTCCCATAAATACGGGTGGTGGGCTCAGCGAGAGCCTGCCCTCTACAGCTGTAGCCCAAAGTGAAGAGTTTTGTAAGATTTCTGCTGGGTCAGTCCCACCTGGAAAACTGGCACATACATCCCAGAACTGCCCCCGGCCACTGATAGTCACCTGGGACAGTAGAAAAAAGAGGCACAATACAATTTAATGTGGCACAAAAGATAATGGCACACATAATGCTTAGGGTGGTTTCCATTTACCTGGGAGAGCACCGAAAGCCACCCAGCAGGGTTGGCATAGTCAGAAGCGTTGTTGGACGGTGTGATGATAGCAGTGTGGAGTGTTGCTATGGTAGCGACACAGTGTGGGAAACCCCTGGTGGATGAGAAGAGCTGAGCAGAATCCTCCAGTTCTTGCTCAGTTGGGGTTCTCATATATTCTGAGCTGAGAAGTGCCACAAGAGCATGGCACATGTCTCTGACACATCTGCATACCGTTGACTTTCCCACACCAAAAAGGCTGCTGATGGTGCGGTATTCAACATTGGTGGCTAGGCGCCACAGAGCAACAGCAACACGTTTCTCGACTGGCAAAGCCAGACGGAAACTGGTGTCCTGCCGAGCCAGACGAGACCGGAGCTTTTCACACAGATAAAAAAATGTCTCCTTGCTCATACGGAATTTATCCAACCAATCAGACGGTTGGAACTCTGTCATTACAACCCGCTCCCACCAGTCAGTTCTTGGAGTAGTGGTCCATGGACGAGTGCGGAGCCGGATGCTAGAGCGGATACCTCCTGCCATCATCATCTGAGAAGACAGACAAGATACAATTTTTAATGTATTTATTAATTCACATATGTTACACTCACTACAAAGATTTCTTTGGGTTTAGTTAAGATTAAGAAGAGACAAATAACACTTTTTAGGAGTGTAATTTTTAACTATGGATAGGTAAACAGTAAAGGACAGCCAATCCACTGCACAGATGGCTCAAAACATTCATTTTAAATCTAGGTAAAGTTACTGCAGGGTACATAAAGATTTTCAGAACTCTTATTTACTACTCTATGAGAGACTTACCATCAGCATCCTCCTCTGCCTCTGGAGAAAGTACTGTCGCTGTCGGATCCGTCTCTGGGTCTCGCTGCGCCTTTGGAGGTTGGCGCTGGTGATGTCCCTGCGCCGCTTCAGGAGCAAGTATGTCATAAGGAACATGACAGAGCGCACGTGCTCCTCATCCTCCATTCAGACAAAAGGGCTCACGGGTAGAATTTCGAATAAGTGTTTAAACATCCAGCTTTTGTTCTTCTATTCTAAGATCTAAGGCAATGTCTTCTTCCTCTAGGCGCACTTCCGCTTTCCAGTTTGTGTGACCAGACCTTCTTAGCAATGCTGCCATCTAGAGGCCTATTATGGGCTTTGTTCAATTTCACCTGCAATATTTTATCAACATTCACACATGAACCATGGTAAACTCATTAAATGTCAAACGTTTATTATTTTAAAGATGTAAAAAAAAAGTTATCTTTATTTTGTCAACTGAGATAAATGGACAAATTCTGAATGTTTTATTTTTTTCAACATAAATCTCCCAAACTCAAAAAAATCAGCATTCAGAGATGAGGGCTTGAGTTTAAATTATTTTTAAAAGACAAATATAAAAAAAATGGAAATAATCTAAAATATTCAGAAAGTATTAACAGTGCTCTGAGTATGTAAGCTTACACATTCAAGTAAAATGTTTAGATCAATTTACTAGATACACAAAACTTGTTTTAGACAACAATTTTCTGTGTGATAATGTTTTAATCAACAATAGACAATATGAACATCAGGTCTGTGCACTACACACATAATCAAACATGTCAATCCCTGTCAGCTTTGTTTCCATTGAAAGTAACAGAGTTGACACTCCAGCCACGTTTTGTGCCAACTCTCAAGACCTTTGGAACATATGACATTCATCAGCTCCCATTTGTATAGAGTTTCTCTGTAAACTTGTAAATCTAAGTGAACATAAGTTGTGGCTATTGGTTCATTCAGCAGTTGTTTCATAAGTCCTCCTTTTTTCCGGAAGAAGTAAGCAAAGGGAATTGATGATGACTAAGATACAACTTTTACTCGAGTGATAAACAGTTCAGCTGCTGCATTTTCAAACTCCTTTGCATCCATACTGCCACCAGGGCCTTGTGTCTGTGCTCCAGCCATTGCCTGAGCTAGTCTATCAGGTGACAGCTTTGCACTGGCTTCCAAGTAGCAGATAGATTTCACATTAGCCTCCAGACAGGAGCTGGCTTTAGTGTTTGCATTAGCACCACGGTTTGCATCACTGCCCTGCGATGTCTCCAGGGCTTCTTTAAGAGTCCCTATCACGGCCATGCACAACGCCCGTGAGACAGGCCCTTCGTCTGGGCAGCACACCTCGGCATAAAGCCTCTGCGCCTGCCGAATGTAATCGGAGAACACGGCGCACGTAAGCACCCCGTGACGGAACACATCATAGGGTACAGCCTCATGATCTTGGCAATGGAGGCGTCGGAGCAGAGGGGCGGAGGTGGACGCAGGCACGCCGCCTTCACTGCACAAGCACTGCAGAGTCTGTGTGTAGAGGCCACCCCTCACCCCTCCGCCACCTGTGGGACGCCCGGCGCAGGAGCCGTCTGGCCCTTCAGGAAGCTCCGATGGACACTGATGGGGAGTCGTGTCATTGAGGAGATCATAAGCTACGCGGACGTTGTTACTGAAAGCTGACCTGTGTGGAAAATTACACAAGTATGTTAGTCAGCAAGTTTTATGTAATGTGCAAGCAGGCTTAGAGCAGTGGACAAACTGTGGCGTAGATGTGCACATTTTACTTTCTGTGTTCTATTAAAAGACGAACAAAACAGAACAACCGAGGCAAAAGGAAAAATGTCTTTCACTGAAGATGGAACATGTAAGTGTCCGGATTTTTGGCAATGATTGAACCTTTATCTTCTTTATCTACAGATTACCTATGAGCAAATATGCCCATTTAATTTCAAGCAATTATCCTATGAATTACTACATGTAAAGTATAGGCTACATTAAATGATTTAGCGTCGCTTTCAATTTAATAGAGACTGAATTTAACATGATTTGTAAAGTAAAGCAAATACGACCAAACATCTGGAAATGTGTCTTTATCAAATGGCCTACTATGATATACATTTATAAGGTGATCACACCACTGAACAGGGGACGTTACTCATTACCTGTGTGAGTGGTGGGCCAGGCGCAGGTGCCACAGTGCGCGGTTGAGACGCTGCTGCTCCTGCGCGCGTCCACCCATCGCCCCATTGTTCAGCTCGTCCCCGTCACTGCACCCCGTCCCAGTCTCTGTCACCGAGGCCAGGTTACAAAAGTGGTCTGCAAGAAAGCCGATAGGGTCGTCTGTCCGGGCCTCCACCATCTTGAGGATTGCGCCCCGGAGCAGCTCTCCCACCCCCGCTTGCGCCAGGAACTCTCTGTCGCTGTCGCATTTGGCTGCTTTGCTGTCGGGCATCGCTGTAGGAATAACCCCTGACCGGCGCTTTTCTTTATCCGCCATTGCTGTTGATGGTTTGTGTCGCAGCAACAGCAGCGGAAGTGATAACGGCTTTGCAGCGGACCGTGACGTGATGAAGTGACGTATTATATAGGCCTTCAGAGGAATCAATAATGGGCTACAGCCTAAAAACTAGGATGATAGTAATTATATACCGCATCAACTATAAAATACTGCTCCTTACATTTAAAGTCATACACAACCTCGCCCCTCCATATCTCTCTGAGCTCCTCCACATATCCACCCCCGCCGCTCCTCCTCCTCTCTACGGCTCTCAGTCTCCACACTGCCACATTTTGTATCCAAACTCAAAACACATTTGTTCAGACTGGCCTACTCACTCCCACCATAACTACACTGTCCTGTCATCAATATAATTGTTTGTTTTCTTGAGTATTTTAATTATGTGCTACTGTGTTTTTACTATTGTTGTGAGGCGACCTTGAGTGTCCAGAAAGGCGCATAATAATAAAAAAAGTATTATTATTATATATTAGGCTATATTTACTAACCATTCTCTGAAATAGGCAAAATTTTGACGCTTTTCACAGTAAGCCAATCTAAGCCATAAATTAAGTCTTACATTTTTTTACAGCATGTGGCCAAAAACAAATTCATTTTTAATAAACCTCTAGAATTTCACTTATATCATATTTTTTATAATTTTCTCCATTCCATATTCCATGCGGTATTGTGATTTTGGTCATCACCCAAAAATCTTTCACCACCAAAACAATTTACAGCATGTTTTAAGCTTTTAATGTTTGTGTTCTAGAGGAGAAATACATACAAATCAAGTACTTCAGACACTGGACAACTGACAGATATAAAATGAGAAAAATAATTTCTTCATTTTGATTTATTTTTACCACTTATGTAGAATGGCCTATGTCTCTATTAGCCTACTTTACACAAATATCCTGTTCTAGTAAGTCATGATGGTTTTAGGAATAAGGGCTAGCAACATCACCGTTGACAAAGTTCTCGCCGTTGACAAACGCATCGCCGTTGACAAACGCATCGCCATTGACAAAGGTCTTGTCTTTGACGAAGGTCTCGCCTTTGACAAAGGGTTTTCCTCCCTTATGTTGAGAGAGAAAATCTCGTTGCAACTTGTACTCCAGCAACATATGGTTCTGAGGGAAAAGTCCGAGGCACGCTCTGAAAAAGTAAAAAGTTTTAGCAGATTTAGTGCACTGATTTTATCTGTATGGAGGCATATATGGACAGAAATAGGTAGAACTTGGTCAGATGGAAGTCACTACTTTATACAAAAGACAGGTATAACAGCAGAAAAACATTTTATGTTACAAATATTGTAAATCCAGACCTCAGAATATTTTCAATGCATGCCCTCTGCCGGAAAAAAGCGTTGATAACGGGAGTCCCTGGTGGAACAAGGGGGGCCTTGCACAAAAATGAGAGCAATGCTAACACACTGTGGAAGGACTGAAAGTTCTTCTCCCCCTCCAGGCGAACAGACACACGTTGACACAGTTCTGTAAGAATCACTAGGTCCAGGATTATAGGGCTGGCTAGTAGAGAGTCCTGTAAGGGAAGAACAAATAATTTGTAGTGAGGATTTTGAGGTAGAACTAGGTAGACCTAATGCTCAAGCTAGTTTTTCTTATGCATTAACATTCAGTACTCCACAGCCTTGCTATATAAAATGTTCACATACAGTTTACGTTATATTTAGCTTTGTTCTTTTAGGTAACCTTTTTAATATAGCAGATTTATGCTGTAAGGAAAACTTAACTAACACTGACCTCACAGGTGTTATGTAGTGCAATAGTATTGGTCCCTCCCATCATTATCTCAGAGGAATATTCATCCATGGCACGCTTGCTGTCACCCACATAGGGAACATACTTAATCACCACCTAAATCAGGACATAACATAAACACTTAAGATCTGATCAGCTTATTTCAGTAGGCAATTAAATATCTATTGTATACACTTATGTTTGAACTCACACAGTGATCAGGTTTCTCTCCAGGTTGGTACAGTATGGGATTGGACTGCACCATGTCATCTACTACATTGCTTTTAGAGATCTCTTTGGAGCGGAACTGCTGTGGTGCGGACAGGTTTTTGCCATCATTGTTGCCAAGGTGATTGTAGCTGACAATTGAGGTTGGCTGTCATGGAAAGAAATACTTAAAATTACAATTTGTATTTATTCATTTTATTGTTGGGTTATTTTTTGTGTTCACCATTAATCCTTGTAATTCTAGTGTAAAGTTGGAGCTTTAGACTTAGATTCTCATCTTCCCTTACCTTGATGCCTGCGCTGACCAGAAAGTCTACCAGAACTGACTTGATCTTAGTCTGACCTGACTTAAAGTCGTCTCCTCCAATAAACACTTTTCGCTGCACGGCCAAGTCAATGGCCCCAGGGACAAATGTGTTCTGTGGGGAGCCATTGATGAAGGCGCAACCTTCCAGTATACTGGCCACTGCAAAGAGAGTGGAGGGAGAAACCTCTGCTCCAGCCTGATGGATACAAGACATTAACATTAATGAATGACTAAGATCAATGTTTCAAGCTTATTACATTATGTACCGTTAACATTTAGCCCTTTGTGCCAAGTGGACATAATCTTTTGATCGACAGAGTGATTAATCATCTAATGACAACTATATGGAGCAATACATTTAAAATGTATCTACAAATAGTGTTCATAACATTTGCATTCACCTCAACTGCAGCAAGAAGATTCTTAGCAGTATCATTGACGCCAGGTATGACATCACAAAAACGCTCGGTATTAGCAGTCCATAAAACAATTATTTTGTCCACACCACTGGACTGACGGAAGTCTCTTATGTCAGCTCTTATCTGCTTCACCTGTCCAAAATGCATTTTGTTGAAAGTTAAGATCAGTGTGACAAAACCTGCAAAATAATACATAGATAAAGATTTCCCATTCTAGTGCTTTACACACCTGCTCTGCCATAGTGCCAGTGAGAACATTATCAGCACGGCTTTCTTGATTGGCAGCAATGAAGTCTAGGTTATAAATGGAAGGTCTTGGTTTCATGCAGCTCATGTAAGGTCGAAGCTGCTCTTGTAATGACCAGTCAAGCACCATAGCTCGCTCCATCGCTGTTCCAAGATCCATGGAGGAAATGTCCCAGCCTTAAAAAGGTATAATAAACACAACTTTCATTGTAAAACATAAAAAAATCAGAACAAAATATTACACCTTTGATTTTTTGTATGTAGGCCTTTATGACAAAGTTTCTAGTTTCTTTGTTCATACCATCAAAGACAATATCATTAGGATGCACCATGGGCAAGATATTGCAGAAAGGTATGTTGACTTCGCCTTGGGGTCCTGATCCTAGACAAACACTGGAGGACTGAAACAGAGACCCATAGTAGTTTGCTTTCTGTGGAAGAAAGCAAAAAAATATATTAATATGGCTTTCAGAAAATAGTGGTTCATGTAAAACTATTTATTGTCTGACATACAAAAGATAAGGCAACACATCCAAGATTTAACATAATAAGCACATTCTCACCTGTTTTTAGAGGTTTAGAATACTGACTGTATCTTGTTATGATGTCCTAAGTCCTAGTTTATAGGAAAATTGTTTAAAAATTAACTAAATTTCATTATGTAAAAAGTATGCCCTTTTAGGGACATAATTTCAAGGGCAGAGAAACACTCCACTGAACTTAACAGCACAGTGATCTCATAATCAGACCCAGTGTTTTAGAGGCTGGAGGCTATATTTATAAAATATAGCCTCCAGTTAGGGTACAGTAATCCTTTATTCATCCCATTCATGCAGGGAAAGTTTGAGTTGTTACAACAGCTTTATTATTGCACAATTATAGAAAATAATTCAATAATTTAACAACTACAATCTAAAAACCCCAGGTAACACTCTTTATACAATCATTAAAAATCAAATAGTAATGATGTATATGCATTGAATTAATATGATGATGTATTGCATGTTCTGCGTTGTTAGTGATTGTCTTCTTGATCAGTGTTCATCTTCTTTAAGAGGGGTTTCAACCCCTAAATCAGTTCTAAGGAGTGGTAAGAGCTGGTTCAAGTCTGTTTCTGTGCATGACATTACTTCTCTTACCTTTACTCCAGTCTTGGTTCTCCATGTCATTTCAAGCTTGTTGGCTAGTACAGCTGCAGTGACAGTGGTCCCATTGTTGCCGCCCCAGCCTACCAGCATCACTCCCAGCCGGGGCACCTGTCTCTCAGTCCGAAACGTCATCTGAGTGGTGCGTGGAGTCACCTATATCACACACAGAGCCAAGTCAAACCACATACACATGCCAAATCTTCCACTGAGCTATGCTGACAACAAAGTGTGAAGCTTCATTACAGTGAAGTGGTCGCCCTCTCTTTGAACCGCTGTGGTTTGGTAGGCATATTCAGCCTCAATGTGAGTATCTGTGTACTTCACATGAGGGCTGTTAATATGAATTTCCACTGGCATGGCTGTTGATTCTGAAAGACACAAAGGTAGAAAGAGGATCATTTAATTTCCTACACATAGCCTTTTCTCAGTGCTGACCCAGCCCAAAGGCAAACTAAGCGGGTGTTTCAGCCCCTGTGGCCTCTAGAGGCACCTAACAAATCAAGCATTTATTGAATAGACTGACCCAACAATGTCACTGGAGACAATATTCATTACTAGATGTGAGAAAAGTTGGTGGGGGCCTAGTGAAGCAAAGTTTTTAATCAGTGGGACATGTTAATATTTAAGAATTCACAGAGAATAATTTCAGAGTTTTCTCTGTCTATGTTCTTTGTTGTTCTTTGTTTATTTTTAGCGGGCTCAGTGCTGGGGGTGGTGCCCCGAGAGGCACTGCTGCCGCAGCCACAGGGACAGCTCAGTAACAGTTGGCTACAGAAACCAGGATATTTTAGAAAAACAATTTGGGAGAAAGACTAGCAAATGTATTAGAAAAACTCCCACATTTGGCAGAAAAAAGTTATAGATTTGCATGAAAGAAAGTAGAAAGCCTAGTAGAAAACTTTGCAGAAGTTCCTTAAATCCAGCAGTAGCCCTGTATCTCTCCAAAGTGTTGCAGCTCTTGATAAAACAAATGCAAATACTTTGTTCAAGGCTGCATGTGTGTTTTCTTCAAAACAGGCCTAATCTTTGAGTCCGAATGCTAATGATAACATGGTCATTCTGTGCTAATATCGTAAGTACTTCCTTAGTAAGTCCAAGAGAAAAGTACAACTTCATCAGATCTGCAAATGCAGCCATAACAAAGTTCAAAACAAAAACAAACCAACTACCGTTAGTGACGTGTTTTATTTTCTGTGGGCTTTCTACTTTCTTTCATTCAAATCTATGACTTTTTTCATGCAAATCTGCCATTTTTTTCTCCCAAATGAACTAGTTTTTTTTTTTTTTTTTGCAAATTTGCCTTTTGTTTCTTGTAAATTTGTTATTTCTTTCTTAAAAATATACTCTGCAATATTGTTTTTCTTTATCTCAAAATGGCCCTAATACGCCATCGTACAAGCGCTTCTATGGTGTTTTTATAGCACAATATGAATCTAATAGTGCCACAAAATGAAGCTAAGCTCACGATAAACCATATGTAGCTTGTTTTTGAGAGTCTAAAGCCGCCTCTGAGCAGCAGAGTTAGTGACACAGACAGGACTCACTGGAGTCTGTACTGTATACAGTTTTTGCTTTTCTTTAGTTAATGAATAGTTACAATGTGCCTTTTGCTATTTGCTTATTAAAGTTTATAGTCCATAAAAACCATCAATAAAATTTTAAAAAGTCTGATTTTTTGCTGTAGTTTCTACATTGCTGCATTAGGTCCACTGAGAAAATTGCATTTAATAATTTTAAAGATAGATTTGTATATGTTAGTGAAACTAAAGTTTATAGTTATTTCTTTAAATGTATGTTGAGGCAGGGCCCCAATGACCTATCCCGCTTAGGGCTACTGTCGGGTAAGAGAGACTACTAATAAAACCGGTTATTCAAGAAGTGGCACTTTACCATGTGTATGTACGTATATGCAGGGATGTTTGGGTCTCGCCTTTATGTACTATAATCTGTCGTAAACCCGTCTGCGCAGCGCTGCAAAGCGTCAGCGAACGACCTAGCAGACCCTAGCTTACTTGGATGCGTTTCATATCTGCTGCGCAGTAGAGCGGAGCCAAAAGTATGTAGCTAAGTACGAGATGGCGCAGTAAAGCCATTGATAAAGACGTGTGCCGGACCAAAACAACTGTTTATTCAGAGGAAGGACCAGAAAACAAGTTTAGTTTGAGATTGCTGTTGTTCACATTAACTTCACGGGTTTTCCTCATTATGTTGGGCACGACAAAGCTTTGTTTTTGCATATCTTAGTGCATTTAAAGCTTAATCGGGTAAATGTGTTAAATATATAAATATTCGAATAGCCTTAAGAAAATTAGACCGTATATTTTTGTATTACTTTGAAGATCAGGATGTTGTCCTTGTTCTATTTCCGGTACGAGCTGATCTGTGTAGAATGACACAAACTGACCGCCGCCGCAGAATAAATTGCACTGCCTCGTATTTTCGGCGCTCGCCGGCGCTGCGCAGATGCGTGCAGTGAAAATTGTGACTGCGTAGGCTACTGCGTAGCAACGCTGACGCAGTGAACATCTCACCTAAACCCAGCCCCTAGATGCCACTCTTATGTTTATTACAACCTACCACAGTTGAGGTTTTTCAAATCACGAGATATATGATAAGTAACATGTATACATTTTTGAAAAGCATATGTCAAAAATGTGAATTAACCTCAGTTATATGCATAGGCTACTGAGAGTAAAGGTGTACAACCATACCCTAACCCCCATATCCTATCGCGTTACACGCCTCAGCAAGTGCTCACTACATTAACCTCAGGCAGGTGGTACAAGAATGACGGTAGTGTTACCTCACGACTCTCCTAGAAAGCAAGACTCAGAAGTGTAACGTAAGCTACAAACACTGGAAATATATAGGTTAAAACTTGGGAACTCACCCGTAAATATGTAGTGTCCAAAGACTCGAAGGAACTTCCTGGGGCTAGAGATGTGCTGTCCGCTCGTTAACAGCTGCTGCTTCGAAATGTACTGCGGAGAATAAGTGTTCTTGGTATTGTAACGTGGATGGTTCAGCGCTAGCCAATCAGATTAACACAAAATTTTACCACACAAGAAGTAGACCTATTAAAGAGGACATCTGGAAAGTTCTGGAATCTGGATTAAAGGCTTTGGACTATGTGTGTTTGTAAATTTCATTGCTGAGAAATTAGTAGAACCTTGATGTCGCCTCTCACTCCTTTTCTAATATAAAGGGATATGAGACACATTTTATAGTCCTGTCTAAACTGCTAGCTGTAGATATATTGTACCATTCGGTAATCCTTAAGATGTTTTCTAACCACATCAAAACAACTTAGATATCACATACAAGTAAGAAATTACACAAGTTTTTGTGTTATTTATACCTTCATTCTTTTCTAAATTTAATAAAGTGGGACACCTCGATAATCTGGGACACTTTTTTTTAATATAACATTTTAACTTTGAAATTGATACTGATTTGTTTTTAAAGAGCACAAGAAACATGCCAACAGCATACAGCACTTTGTGTTTATTGAACTCAGCACAACGTATTACAGGTATTCTGGGAAAGAAATTTTTGTACTCCATACAGAAAGGCACTGCCCTAACCTGGGATCAAATCCAGGACTTTCTTGCAGTTTTTAGCCTTTCCTTTTTTCTACTTTTTTTGTTAATGGGAAACGTCAGCACACAGCAAACAGTAAACATGCATTATCTTATCTTTTTCAAATATGGTTACAGTGCTGAATCTCTATAAAGCTAAATGTACTAAAAGTAATAAGTAAAATCCCAACTCAGCCTTTTTTAATTAGCTTTTAAATGAACTATAATTACTTGTATATTTATTGGCTGCATTCTTGGTCATTGTAATTGGCAGAGGATTAGCCACCCTTTAGCCACCCCTATTACTAGCATTATTGTTGACTCTGCAAATATGGGCGTGTTTTTGAAATTCCTTGAAAACATGAACCTGATCACTCTGGATCTGCACTCATCTATAGTATACTGTAGTTAAGACGTGAAGTAAAGTCAGAGCCAAGCTTGTAATACTTGTACTTACAATTAAATTAAGTCTAAAATGAATGTATTTTATTATTGATTGTCATTTGCACAAGCAGGAGAGTTTCTTCCTCAAGTGCAGGAGTTCAGGTATCTTGGGGTCTTGTTCTCGAGTGAGGGAAGGGTGGAACGGGAGGTTGATCAGGGCAGCTTTATAATGAACTATAATTACGATCTCACTGATGTAAAATTGTCACCTGGTTTTTCAGTAAACCTGAATCATGTATTTGTAGGAAATTGGGTTTGTAGAAAAAAAAATTCTACAAACACAACATACCAATTCACACTGGTCCACAGACAAGATCCCCTCTCACAAACAGAGTAATGTGGTCTATGTTGTTCGATGTAGAAAAGATTGCACAAGAGGATACATCAGCACAGAAGAGCCAATCCTGTTGGAGCAAAAGCAAAAATGCAAAAATTTTTGAGGACAGCAATGTCCGAATCAAGCAGATTGTTTGAGAGAAGATCAAAGGAAGCCATTTTTGTTTAAATGGAAAAACACCCTCATTGAACAGCGGAGGAGGCCTGCATTATTACCTGCCAGCTATTTACAACAGTGTTTTAAGTTAATTACAGTGAAACCAGAACAGCCTGGTCCAACAAGAGTTAGTTTCAGGTCAAACCCTTCCCTCTGTAGATATAAGCTCAGCTCTCATATCAGTTGAACTCCGAATTGATGTTCCTTGGACAGTCTGATCACCTTTCTTTGTTTCTCACCCCTAAGTATTCACCCCTCATCAATCGTGTGAAGCCATCAGTGAAGACCATCAAAGTGTGGCCAACTGGAGCAGACTCTTTACTTCAGGACAGGTTTCAACACACTGACTGGAGTATGTTTGCTTCTCAGGCTGCCTGTGGCTCTCACACGGACATTGATATCTATACCTCCTCTGTACTGGATCACATCAACTTCACCATTGACAGTGTTACAACAGAAAAACAGATAACAACATACCCTAATCAGAAGCCATGGATGAACAAGGAGGTGCGACTTCTGCTGAAAGCATAACACTGCCTTCAGGTCAGATGACGCTGAGGCCTACAGTAAATCCAGGGCTAACCTGAAAAGGGGCATCAAAAAGGCCAAGTACAGCTACAAGCTGAAGGTAGAGGAACATCTTTCTAACTCTGACCCCCGACGCATGTGGCAGGGCATCCAGGTCATCAGTGACTACAAGTCAGGCAACTCCACTCCAACGGTCACGGACGCCTCCTTCCTGAACGAGCTAAATGACTTTTATGCTCGCTTCAATAGCGACAGCAAGGAGACGGCCACCAAAATCTCACCCTCAGCAGACCACCAACCTCTCAAACTCACCTCCACAGATGTCCACACTGCACTGAGCCGGATCAACGCACGCAAGGCTGCAGGCCCGGATGGCATTCCTGGACGTGCTTAGGGCATGTGCTGAGCAGCTTGCAGGGGTCTTCACAGACATTTTCAACCTGTCCCTCACCCAAGCAACTGTCCCAACATGTTTTAAGTCCACATCCATTGTGCCAGTACCAAAAACTCCTCCCCAATGTGCCTGAATGACTATCGCCCCGTAGCACTCACTCCCATCATTATGAAGTGCTTCAAGCGACTGGTCCTAGCACACCTCAAAGACTGCCTCCCACCCACACTGGACCCACACCAATTTGCCTACTGCAGAAATAGGAGCACAGAGGATGCAGTATGCACAGTGCTGCACTCTGCACTCACACACTTGGACAATAACAACACATATGTTAGGATGTTGTTTGTTGACTTCAGTTCAGCATTTGACACCGTCATTCCCTCCAAGTTGACCACAAAACTTGGAGACCTGGACATTAACACCTCCCTCTGCAACTGGATTATGGACTTTCTGACCAACAGGCCTCAGCATGTTCGGTCAGGCAACACCCACTCCACCACCATCACACTCAACACTGGCGTACCACAGGGCTGTGTGCTGAGCCCATTCCTTTACTCCCTTTACACCTACGACTGCAAGCCTGTGCATGGATCCAACTCCATCATTAAGTTTGCAGACGACACCACAGTGATTGGCCTCATCACAGACAACGATGAGACTGCCTACAGGGAAGAGGTACAGCACCTGGCCACATGGTGCGCTGACAATAACCTGCTCCTTAACACCACTAAGACAAAGGAGCTCATTGTGGACTTCAGGAAGAAAAAAGGAGGCACGCATGACCCCATCCACATTAATGGTATGCTTGTTGAATGTGTCTCCAGCTTCAAGTTCCTGGGAATCACCATCTCGGAGGAACTGTCCTGGACCACAAACACCTCCAGCCTGGTCAAGAAGGCTCACCAGCGCCTCTTCTTCCTCAGGACACTGAAGAAGAACCAGCTGTCTTCAGCCATCCTGGTGAACTTTTACCGGTGTGCGATCGAGAGCATCCTGACCAGTTGCATCACAGTCTGGTATGGAAACTGCTCAGTGGCTGACCGCAAATCACTGCAGAGGGTGGTGAAAACTGCCCAGCGCATCACAGGGACACCACTTCCTGCTATTGAGGACATCCAGAGGAAACGCTGTCTACGTCGAGCTCGCAGCATTCTTAAGGACTCCTCTCACCCTGACCATGGACTGTTTAACCTCTTGCCCTCCGGGAGGCGCTTCAGGAGCCTCCGGACAAAGACCACAAGACTCAGGAACAGCTTTTTCCCTACAGCTGTCTCCTTACTGAACTCTGCCCTCTGACACCACCACACACACAGACTCCTCCCCCACATCACCACTGCGTCTGACTGATTTATTTATATTTACAACAAGCAAACAGTAAACTTGTTATTACTTCCACTACATCCATTTGCACACTAATATTTTCTATGCACTGTACTGTCCATTGCACTAGTGTAAATTATGTTCATAGTTCTGCCTATAGTGTACATACACTTTTACATAATCCATCTGTATAGTATGTTCATAGTACACCTACCTGTATATCATGCTTATAGTATTTAAAATCTGTCAATTATGTCCATAATACTTATCTGTATAGTTATTGTACATATTATAGACCTTGTATATTCTGTACTTACTGCTTATTGCACTTCTGGTTAGATGCTAACTGCATTTCGTTGCCTTGTACCTGTACTTGTGTAATGACAATAAAGTTGAATCTAATCTAATCTAATCTAAAATGGTAAAATGAATCCTCAGTTAAACACCCGTCTCAACAATAATGTAGTTAGTTACAGAGGTCAATGAGTTCACATTTTCCTGAAAAGGTTACACATTTATTGCAAACAATAATGGATTTTATTGTCAGTCTTTATTTGAGTTATTACTTTTGAGAATAAAGTCAGAACACTGAGAAATATGTTAAGGTCTTTAATCTCAGTGGTAAGTAAGTAGGCCTAACTCAAAGCTCGCTCTTAAAATTTATTGAAGTTTAGAAAGTGACTTACTCTCTAGGTCCGTGTATCATCCGATCATTCAATTATTCAATTTAATCTGGCAAACCAAAAACGAAATAACGAATCAATATTTTGTTTTTCTGTTTTTCTGTATGAACCAAATATGAAAAAATTATGTTTGTTTCATCGCTTTCAGCTCGAAACGGGAAATATAATAAACAAGAAAACCAAAACGAAATAATGGATCAAATTTACGTTGTCTCAATTTTTCTTTATTTGTTGTAGTAGGTCTAACTATTTCCCACGGTGCCGTCCTGCTTGCTTTGCGCATGCGCAGTGGATAGTTTCAAAGGAGTAGGTCGCTGAGCGCCAAAAGCGGAGGGTCCGATCCCAGTTGGTCAAATTTTCCAGTTCAAATGACACTCGAACCATACATGTCTTTTATTGAGGACATGTTTATTAATGGAATGCCATATCATGAGATCTCAGTAAAGTTGCGAGAAATGGGTGTCCAGCGTGGAAGCTCTGAGATCAGCATTCGGAGACTACTTGCCAAGCATAATATGGGTAGAAAAGGACACTTCCACGCTGGACACCCATTTCTCGCATCTTTACTGAGATCTCACGATATGGCATTCCATTAATAATCATGGCCTCAATAAAAGACATGTATGGTTAGAGTCAGGGCTGGACTGGTAATCTGGCATACCGGCAATGCCGGTGTGGGCCGACCTTGGGGCCGGTCCATATAATATGATTTTTTTTTAATTGGCCAATGACCGGCCCATAAAGCAGGGACAGCGGCCCATTGGTTCATTTTTCATACTGACACTGGGCTGGCCCAATCATCTCTTAACAGGCTCCACCCCTCCTCCTCTGTTTCTTGTGTCAGATACAGTTAGTGGCTCAGAGCCAGAAATCTGTGGATTAGTGATGGGAAGTTCAGTTCATTTTACTGACTCAGTTCTTTAAGTCTCGTTCAGCAAAATGAACGAATCTTTTTTCAAGTCATTTCGTTCATTTCGTTCATTTCAGCAGAATCTAATTAAAATGTTGCATATTACAATTTTTAATACATTTAGTACTTTTGGAATAAAAACTATAATAACTATAAGCTAATGCATTTATGGTCTCTGGTCTCGGCACCGTCTGCTCTTCGCTCGTAGTGGCAAGGCTGAACTTTCTCCGTCTCTTGTCTTTTCCGTTTCCGCCTTGTCTCTGTTCTGTTTTCCGATCAGTCTTTGTTCTGTTCTTCGTTCCGTCTCTGCTCTGTTCTTCATTTCGTCTCTGCTCTGTTCTTCGTTTCGTCTCTGCTCTGTTCTTGTTGACAGGATCAAATCCTCAGCCTGCATTGTCCCCTGCGACCCTGGCTGTCTTTCCAATCCGGTCACTCTGACACAAAAGCAAGCTAAAAAAAAAGACACACCATAACCACGGATCAGCTAACCACACACACAATAAATATTAAATCACACAACTTGCAGGTAGTTGGCGGGACACACTCCTTTACTTATTGGTTCTGTGGCATTTAAAAACGGTTTCCTCCTTCTGACCTCGGGTCTGCAGCGGCACAACTTTGCAGGGTATACCTCTCTGGTCTCGGCACCCTGTGCTCTTAGTAGTGGCGAGGCTGAACTTTCTCCGTCTGGTCTCTTTTCCGTTTCCGCTCCGTCTCGTCTCCGCTTCCGCTCTACTCTGTTACGCCTCTGTTCCGTTCTCCATTCAGTCTCTGTTCTGTTCTCCGTTCCATCTCTGTTCCGGTTGACAGGATCCAGCCCTTAGGTTTTCAAAAAGGAGGAAATTCCTCCTGTCCATTAGGCCAATTAAAACAAGTCTTATCAGGTAGGCCTGTGTTTCCGGTGGGCTAGACATCGCCCTGACGCCCTCTCGCGGCCAAACGGGAAGGGAGCGGTCCGGTGCCTCCGCCTCTGTTCCGTTTCGTCTCTTTTCTGTTCCCCGTTCTGTCTCTGCTCTGTTTTTTGTTCCATCTCTGTTCTGTTTTGGTTGACAGGATCCAACCCTCAGCCTGCGTTGTCCCCTGCAACCCCGGCTGTCCTCCCAATCCGGTCACTCCGACACAGAAGCAAGCTAAAAAAAAAAGACACACACCAAAACCCCGGATCAGCTAACCACACACACAATAAATATTAAATCACACAACTTGCAGGTAGTTGGCGGGACACACTCCTTTACTTATTGGTTCTGTGGCATTTAAAAACGGTTTCCTCCTTCTGACCTCGGGTCTGCAGCGGCACAACTTTGCAGGGTATACCTCTCTGGTCTCGCACCGTGTGCTCTTAGTAGTGGCGAGGCTGAACTTTCTCCGTCTGGTCTCTGTTCCGTTTCCGCTCCGTCTCTGTTCCGTTTCGTCTCTGTTCTGTTCTTCGTTTCGTCTCTGTTCTGTTCCGGTTGACAGGATCCAACCCTCAGCCTGCGTTGTCTCCTGCGACCCTGGCTGTCCTCCCAATCCGGTCACTCCTCCACAGAAGCAAGCTAAAAAAAGAAAAAGGCACCGTCTGCGCTTCGCTCGTAGTGGCGAGGCTGAACTTTCTCCGTCTGGTCTCTGTTCCGTTTCCGCTCCGTCTTTGTTCTGTTTTCTGTTTTCTGTTTTTCGTTCCGTCTCTGCTCTGTTCCGGTTGACAGGATCCAACCTTCAGCCTGCGTTGTCCCCTGTGACCATGCTTTCCTCCCAATCCGGTCACTCCTCCACAGAAGCAAGCTAAAAAAAAATTAGACACACACCAAAACCCCGGATCAGCTGTTCTGTTCTCTGTTCCATCTCAGCTCTGTTCTTCGTTTCGTCTCTGTTCTGTTCCGGTTGACAGGATCCAACCCTCAGCCTGTGTTGTCTCCTGCGACCCCGGCTGTCCTCCCAATCCGGTCACTCTGACACAGAAGCAAGCTAAAAAAAAAAAAAAAGACACACACCAAAACCCCGGATCAGCTAACCACACACAATAAATATAAAATCACACAACATGCAGGTAATTGGCGGGACACACTCCTTTACTTATCGGTTCTGGCACGTTGTACACAGTTTCCTCCTTCTAAACTCGGGTCGGCGGCGACTCAACGTGGCAGGGTATCTCTGGTTTTGGCACATTTTGCTCTTCGCTCGTAGTGGCGAGGCTGAAATCCGAGAGTCTCCTGATGGTTACCAGAGATCAGTAGGGTCACGGGACTGGTCCGGTGGGTCACGGTACCCAGGAGGTGTCCAGGGCCCGGGGAGGAACCGGTTTGGGTAGGGGAACTCGTGACAGACCTAACTGAAGAGCCAAAGTCTAGTCCATAAAGCTGGTGTCTGCCCCAGAATCAATGATTTTGGCCAAGGTCTGTGGCCCCCCAGGAAGAAGCAGCTGGATGTGGACAAGCGGACAAGTAATGGAGGAGACCCCCTCTGTAAGACTCAGCAGTACTCCTCCAGTCACCGCTGCGCCTGTCCTTTTAACGTACAGGCCAATGCAAAATGGCCAGAACCTCCACAATACAGGCACAGGTTATCTCTTCGACGACGTAGCCTCTCCTCAGGGTGAGACGAGAGCGGCCAGTTTGCATGGGTTTACTGGAATCTGTTGTTGATACAGATGGCTGGGGTCGCTGGACGCAAGAAGGGGGCGAAAAAGACTGGAAACTAGAACAGGTCGGGGTCCTTCTCTCCCACTCTGCGGTTCCCTAGAGGCATGCATGCCCAGTCAGGTGATTAATGACAAATGCCACCTTGGCGCTCTCTGTGGCAAATGTGTGGGGTTGCAGAGTGAACAAAATAGAGCAGTTGACCAGAAAGGGATTACGGAGTACACCCACCTGCCTCTCCGGAATAACGTTCTGGGACCCCGACACGAGGCTCTTAGGCAGGTTGAACCGCCTGGGAAAAAGGATCTGAGGGTGAAGCGGCAGCTAGATTCTTCGTGGCATTCTGAATGCTCGAGAACTGAGTGGTCAGGAGCTGGATCTGATTGGTCATGGCTCTGAAAGAGTCTTCCTATTGGGAGACACCCCGCTGGAACCCGGCAGAAATAGCGGCCATTTGGACCTCATGATGTTAGAGAGTTTCTTCAATGGTGGTGAAGCGACTTTTTACCTTCTCTGCTTTGGCTGGGTCCATCTTGGCCAGATCGGACACGGACAGGAAGCCGGAGAGCTGACCGAAGGCTGGAGTCGAGCCGAACTGGGACCAAGCCGAGAGCTGGACCAAGGGCTGGAACTGAGCCGAGGACCGAAACCGAGCCGGAGAGCTAGAACAAGGGTTGAAGCCGGTGAGCTGGACCGAGGGCTGGAACTGAGCTGAGGACTGAGACGGAGAGCTGGAACAAGGGCTGGAGCCGAGCTGGAACTGGGACAAAGCTGGAGAGCAGGAACAAGGGCTGGAGCCGAGCTGGAACTGAGCAGGTAAGTGGTCCACGGATAAGGAAACAAGAAAGGTGAGCAAACTACAAAGACGTTCTGAGGCTGGATGTTCACACAAGGCATGCTGAACGATCTGGCAGAAAAGAGGTGGACAGGAGAGGTTTAAATACCTCACTGATGGCAATAGGCTGCAGGTGCTTGGAACAGGTGGCAGTGATGAGGTGATGATGACTTCTCACAAACATTTCAGACCACAAAATAACAATGGGAGAACCCCCCCACTGTCCCTCCCACTGTCCCTCTGCTGCGCACAGAGCCCAAGGTCTATTTTAAAAAAAAGGCGTAGCAACAACATAAAGAACACCCCCATATTACAATTTTAGTAATATGAGAGTAGTTAATACTTCAGTAAAATGAGTCCTAATGTTAAAACAAGTGAACACAGTATTCAAGTACAAGACATAAACAGAAATATATTATAATATATCATGAAAGTGTTATAAGATGGCAGCAAAAAAAGTACCTGCTGTTTACCGGTGTGTGGGGGGGATGTCCTACTGATGCTTTGTCTTTCTGGTATTTTGCTGCAGGAACATGTGCCTTGATGGTGTGTCGTGTCCTGTATGCAGTTAAAACAGTCGATTCTAACTGAAAAGATCTCTTACATGTTTGACACCAAAACTAAGCAAGCCACCTTTACCTTATCCATGTTCCTAAATAAATATTTCCTCTTTGAATGTTTTAAAGGATTATTTAGATGAGCGCATGCTGCGACTCTGGGATTTCTTCTGAAATATTGACAAAGATGACACAATGCAAGTTCCAGTTGCTAAATTCAGAAAGGCTTTGCAGGTTTGCCATTTTTCAACTTAGCCTTTAGAAATGTTTTCATGATATTTTATGTATGTGTTTCTTAAGCTTTTGTCAACAGCACTAGCCAAAGACATACAGAATTCATAAAGTAATGAAAAGCAAGCCAGAATGTGTCTTTAATACCTGTTTTCGTTAATAGCAATCAACACTACTTTAGGATCGGTACAAGATAGAGGAGCTGATTCAGAGACTTGACCGTGACAGGACAGGGTTGGTACAGGTGAGTCATATTTATTATATTGACTTATAGAGACGTCAGTGACATGTTACAGCTGTAATCAATGTGAGTTTTTTTTTTTGCAAGGGACTAGCAGACACAAGAAAACAGATAATGGACGCCATCTGAAGAAGGTGGAATCCCGGCAGAAGAAGGAAAAGTAGAAAACCTTTCAGAGCGCCGTGGAGGCACTCACGCCACATGGCTCTGTCATGTCCCACTGCAGCTGCTACCTCAGTAATGACCACATCCCCCTCCAATGCTAGGAAGCAGTCCTAACATTACAGACGCCATGAGGTCCTACCCCCAGCCTAACCTGCTGGAGGATTGGCCCCTCTCCACTTGAGCAAAGTCCATCTCTGCCCAGGGTGTCCACTCGGATCCTGAGATGAGCCGTACTTCTGACCTGACCAGGTCTAGGCCATGTTTGAACCTCAATCCACCAGAGGTCAAACCCAAAAGCAAGAAAGTGAAGAAGAAAAAGAAAACCCTGGATAAAAACTCAAAGAAACCAACACAATCTACTAAATAGTTTATTTTTATTTTATTATCTTGCATTACAGTTGCTACAGTTATTTAATGCTGGCAACAGTGTGTAAAAAAAAACCTTGAAATTATTTTCTCTTCAATTTGAATTGGTAGATTTTTGATTTACTCTTTACTGTTTAAAACAGTATCTCAAGCAAGACATTTTGTCACTTAGTTTTATTGTATTTTTATATTTTTGAAGCAATGCTGAAGCTAATGGACCAATCAAATGCCTGTGAAGCACATACTAACCATAAAATGTATTCAGTTTTTGTCTCGTTAAAAAATGAACTTGTGTAGCCTTAAATGTGGTCTATTTGGTTTTGTCCCACAATTCTTATTAAAGTCTTGACCTCTGAGCCAGTTTTGCTTTTTTGTGGTTTCCCACAATTTCTTGTAAAAGCTTTATTTTCTAGCAGTATTCATCATTGCTCAAAAATCTAAGCCAGAATGTGTTGGAGAACTTTGAACACACATTTTCTTTCATTTCCAGAAGTTACTGATAAACATCAATTTTGCTTCAGTCTCTCCAAAGGTTCTGATGCCCGTTTAGCTTTTTTAGTTTATGTCACGGTGGATCAGGACTCTGCACAGTTGGCCGCGGCTTCCGCACCTAGCTCCCCCGCCCCTACTGATTCGCAGAGGGGAAACAGGTGTGCAGGAGCGCCGGCGGAGCAAGCCCAGCTGATCCGAGTTGATAATCAACAGAGGTTAAGAAGCACCGCAGCCTGCTCATCGATGCCAGATCGTAACACTTACTACCGTTAGTACTACGTCTCGCGTTCGAATGCCTTGTGATATTTCTGATTACTTACCTGTTCCTTTTGTTCATCTCAGATCCTTCCAGTCCTGCCGTCAGTCCTGTTCCCGCTCCACCTCAGTCTTCTCCTGTACCGTCAAGTCCTGTCATCGGTCCCGCTCCAGCCCAGTCCCGGTTTTGTCCTGCTACACATCGCTATCCTCGAAGAATCCGCTATTCCTAAGTTGTCCTTTTGTCTAAATAAATCTCTTTTGTTACTTTACGTGTGTCTCTGCGTTTGGGTTATCTGCCAGTCCATAACAGTTTAATCTCATTTAAATATACCTTCTATATAATACAGATATTGTGAAGCAAGCCACATAAATAATCTAGTCAATGATGAAACTCTGGCAACATTTAAATATATTTAAATAGCGAGACAATGTTTACTAAAAGACCTAAACAAATCTAATATCTAATATCATGATTTTATAAATAAGTACAAAATGTTTGTACTTGTAAATTAATGTGATTTATTGAATTTAACAACATTCAGTTTAGTTTTCAAGTCATTCTTCCTTCATTTCTTCTTTTGTGCTGTTGTATCATCTGGAGACACTGATGGGTGGGCTTCCTCCACTGGCTTCACGGGACCCTTCCCAGTGCTGCAGCCTTCCTTTGCAACGACAACACAAGATTAATTAGTGGATAGACTTTTGCTTCAGGACCACAAGAGAAAAATACAATTTAGTTTTTTTTTCTTACCACAACGGTTTCTGAGGATCTGGGTTCTTCTGGCTTTAGCAGACAAGGATGTCATCAGAAAATGCATGTTAGGTTTCCTGCAGAAAACAAGAGTCATGTCTGTTCAAACTGTTACTTCAGTGTAACAGCTGAGATCCTAGATTAGAGGTAGAAGCCCTTCTCACTTGTTTTGGGGCTCAGGACTCTGCTGGCTTTTATCCTCTTCTCCTGAACTGGATCTTGTTGGGGACAGGTCACACTCTGGCAGGATTAGACTTCTTCTATTTCTGGATGCTAAAAGTGCAGATATTATCAAAAAATATTTTTTAATATAAATTAAACAGGTATTTATTATTTACAGATAAAGACTTACCGGGACACGTAACACCTGAGAGGGGACAGGTTACATCTGAGAGGACATAAACCACAGAACGGACACATCTCTAAAGAAAAAGAAAACCACAGAAAGAATTTATTAGAGAGTTATATACAATATAACAATGTGACTATATCCAGCGCTGTTCATTTTACTGGATACGTATTCTTTATCTGTCACAGCCTTTTATGTGAAAAGAAGACAAATCTGGAGTGAGACTTCCAGTCAAAAAGAAATAAATAACATTGTTGATAGAAATCTAAACACATTTCTTACCTTTGGCTTTAAAAACATAAAGAGAAGAGCTGGGATTGCACCAGCCACCCTTCAGTTAGTGGACCATCTGCTCTAGCTCCTGACACTGCTGCCACTATAACTTAGAACTTCACTTACACAACATTAGAGGGACATGTTGTGATCTTTGACCGATCACCCACTCTACCCCTGAACCTTTTGCTACACTTCGGTCTTTACTCACTTGTGTAGCATTACGATACTTACTGACATAATAATTTATCATGAACAGAAAAGTGGGCATCGCACCAGCAACCCTCCAGTTAGTGCACGACCCCCTCTACCTCCTGAGTCATGCCACCTTTAGAACTTATATTTAACTTATTTAGGAAACACCCAAGTAAATCCTGGGTAAAAATCATGCTTATTTAAAGCTTTTTAAAAAGCTTTATCCACAAGATTTGCTGAATTTGTTTCGTTTCTAGATCTACTCATAATTACTACATAGTATTCCTTACTTTATTAAAATTTTAGGAATAATATATCAAGAACAGAGAAGTGGGGATTGCACCATCAACCCTCCAGTTGGTGGACAACTCCCTCTCTCTAATAATTATGTCTCATACAGTACCAGTTCTCCCAGTGTGGGAGGAATAAAGCATATATTCACTTAAACGTTAAAACAAGTGCAAGGCGTACTTTGGAGGAAATCCTGGGAAAAGTAAAACTGGTCAGGTTTAGTTTCTCAGATTAGTTTTTAGATAAGCTTTAGTCACTTCTTTTGTAGGTTCTTTTGTACTTGTTTTTGTTTTCAATGTTAATCAAAATCCTATATGACATTTCTTGCGTTATCTAATATTGTTTTTTTTTTTATCACACACACACACACACACACACACACACACACACACACACACACACACACACCCTACTAATTTAAAAATCAGCTCTAGATTAAGCTGTAAAATATTGGTGTTGTTGTTGCCAAATCGAGCTTCAGAGATGAAGTCAGTCCGAGTCTGAGTCTTCCGAGTCCAGCTGGTTGTGGAAGTAGCAAGTGAAGCGACTGGGGAAGGACGTCCCAGCAGCAGTCGATGGAGTAGGACCGTCTGTGCTTTCTTCGGGCTGGTCCAAACGTGGCCTCTTGGAGGAAGGCTCCTCAGCGTCCTCTTCATCCAAGATCCGTTTGGTGGATCTGCTGGGGGCTGGGGAGGAAGGAGGAGGAGTTGGAGGACGGAAAACCTCTTCAAGCATCCTCTGGAGAGAACTGAACGCCGGAGAAGGACTCCCTGCTGGTTGCTGAAGAACGGAAGCCAGGGGCCGACTCACCTGTTCTTCAGCTTCAGCAGGAGGGTCCCTCTGGCGCCCGCCATCCCAAAACTCCTCCGGAGCAATCTGCTGGTCATCTTCTTCAGCTTCTTCTTGCTCCTCTTCATCATCCTCTTCATCTTCAGAAAAACTCTCGTAACCAGAGTCCATCTCGACATCATCCCAATCTTCCTCCTCCACCTCCTCTTCATCAGATGGTTCGGGTGAAGAGGAAGAAGAGGAAGAAGAGGAAGAAGAGGAAGAAGAAGATAACGAGACAGACCCTTCCTCCTCCTCTTCATCAGATGATTTGAATGAAAAGGAGGAGGAAGAAGAGGAAGATAACGAGACAGACCCTTCCTCCTCCTCTTCATCAGATGGTTCGAATGAAAAGGAGAAGGAAGAAGAGGAAGAAGAGGAGAAAGAAGAGGAAGATAACGAGACAGACTCTTCATCAGATGGTTCGGGTGAAGAGGAAGAAGAGGAAGAAGAGGAAGAAGATAACAGACTCCTCATCCTCTTCATCCGATGGAAGATAACAGGCTCTTCTTCCTCCTCCTCTTCATCAAGTGTGAGGCCACGAATGAAAAACCGACCTGCCTCGTACTCACCTACGTCTTCCTCGTCCGAGGAGAGGTGGATAGGATTGTCCGCACGATCACCAGGACCCAGACCTTCAGTGGAGAATAAAACAATATAGTCTTTATTTTATTAAAACATTAAAGACCAAAAACAGAAACATACAAACTAATTAGCACAGGTTTTATACTTCAACTGTCATGTCTGTCTTATTATACTTCATCCATTTAAACTGACAAAGTTACACTTTTATTAAAATGCAAGTGTTATATGTAACTAACTTTATTTAAAAGTGGAAAGTGTAAATCAAAATACACTGATTGTTGGATTATATTTTGTTTTCTCTTTCATAGAACAGTAGGCTGCAGTAGGCAACAATGCTACAAAAATGCTACATTTTATCTATGGCTCTTCAAAATAAATTGATTGAAATCGACTTTGTAACACAACATTTTGCAGTTTTAGGTTTAACTTTCCTGTTGTTAGTGTTCAACACATACACAGGTATGCACCTGACATCTACTGACAGCTAAACCATGACAATTACTGTCTCCATGGAGATAAGATGAAAATTTAATAAATTCCAATTTAGAACGTTAACTCCGGCGCCATTTTTGTCCAAGTTTTTCACTGCAACATTCGTGAAATTTCGACGCCCAAAAACTAAAACTCTATAATTTACTGACATATTCTCTGGAAATATTAAAGTGTGCACTTCTCCCTACAGATTAAATCTACTTTTACTACATATTTATCAGAACAGATTGAGAAATCGTCGAGTAAATGTCAGTTTATACCAAAACTATGTTTTTCTTAAACTGACCATTTCAGATTTGACAAAAAGACAGTAACTTCCATCCAAACGGTTATCATAATAAACATCAAACACATTATATGGACAGAAAATATTATAAACACTATCCTAATGCAGTCCTTTTTGACTTATTTTACCTCCAGCAAGAGAATCCAAGTGGTCGATGACCGGGCGGTTCACAGCAGGTGCCATTTTTCAGGATCTGGCAAACCTTAAACATATGATAATAACCAAATATTAAAATATGTTTATTTTTCCCAAGAGAAGATTATACTGTCGTATGTAGCGTCTCGTTTTCTTGGAGAAGTCAATATCAAACTCAGTCCAGCAACGCACTCGAGAGTCCAAGTGAGAAGTGAGAAATTCTAACTGCGAGCCGTCTTATATAGCCCCCACCTGGACGTTCTGTTTCTATGGCACTGACGCACGTACGTCAAGCGTGAGTACTGGCCATTACATTTGAGCTATAGGGCTACATTATATTATTGTGTAATGTCTGTAGGCTATTAGTCTAATTATAGCGTAGGTCTATGAAGCAACGTTTTCCTGTTGTAACTCGATAATCAATTAATATTAGTTCAGTGCTTTAAGCTTCACCTGCGCTAGCCTAGCAATCTTGTCTTCTTAATGGATCTCTACGACGTTTTTTAAAGGTAAAATTTCTTTAAACTATCTTAAATAAGGGCTAGCGTTAGAATGCAGTCATTGTAGATGCACGTTTTGGCAGACCTTCGTATGAACAAATTACTATTAACAATCAGAGTTAATAATAAGGTTAGTAAACGCTTTATGCACTTCACTGTCATGAAGATAAATTGTTCATTTAGATCAATTTAAAAAATCACTCAAAATAGTGTTCATCTAATGCTTTGTGAAAGCATATTGTGTTAAATAGGCTACTCTTTGCTTTCCAGAGCCACTTTGTTTGAATGGCCTGCATACAGGAGTGGGGCAGTGGTGTTCAAAACGGATTGTCTTGAGGCATGTTCCATATTTGCTGTTGTTTGACCTAGAAAATCTGCCATCAGGTAACAGTTTTAAACTTAATACAATTACTTTTAATGATGTTAGCATTGTACTGTTTGTGTCCTCGAGTCCTGGACTTGACTCGGAATTGAGAACTGATGACTCGGACTTAGACTCGGACTTGAGCACCTAGGACTCGCAAGTCATGCACAAAACTAAAATCCCAATCATGTGTCAGTTTGGCTCACACAGTTTTGAGATTTGGTTTGACTTGGACTCAACTTGGACCTTTCTTTAGTGAGTCGAGTGCCATTTGAACTGGAAAATTTGACCAACTAGGACCGGACCCTCCGCTTTTGGCGCTCAGCGACCTACTCCTTTGAAACTATCCACTTCATATAAATATGAATTGTTGATGAAACATTGTCTCATCAGGTAAACCATCTACTTGATAGATCATTTAAATTAACCGCTGCAGGTATAGGAAAGTAAAACCCATTAGAAAAATCGATAGTTAAAAAGCCGTGTTAATTTATTGGTTGCCTGGGTCTGTTGTGGTCTTGGCTAAAGACAACCAATATGATATCTTTCAGGATTTATTAGAAATAACTTGTTGTAAAATAAGAAAACACTAGTACTTTAAAATTGGTGATTCAAACTTTTAGATTTGGGATTAAAAACAATAATAAAGTACATTTTGAAAAGTTACAAAATACGTAGCCTACGAAGCTCAGTGTGACGGTCTGATTGGACATGGTACATTTACGTCAAAGCAGTCCGGAAGATGTCGCTCAGGTCAGTCCTCAAAAAAACTTCCGCCTTAACTTGTAAAGAAAACACAGCAGCTAAAAGGCAACCGACAGCGTAACTAGCCTTTTGAAGAGGTACAACCAAAGGTACATATAAATGTATAGCTGACCGTAATATATTTGTCACTCATATGTCATAACGCTGTGTGTTGCCACATCTTAGCTTTAGTTAATGTAAATATACAGTTTACTGGAGCTCAAACGAAGGCTACGTTAGCACTTCGCTACTACCGCTGTGCTCCGCCATAGGCCTCAATTCAATGTTCTTACAATTTGATCGCAATACCTTTGGCATTTTAATGAACACAGTAGATGTTTTAACCATAGACTCGGTTTTCTATTTTTTGAATAATTGTGAAATACACATTCAAAAGCTTTCACCCCGCAGTATTCAGTTAGCCAAGTAGCTTGCACCCTAGGCTGACTATCCCTTGCTAGTCATTTAGCCTTTTAGCTAATCAACCATCTCAGACACAGTAATACACAAACACTCGTATTAATGTGCTGTAGTACCGTTCCAATTTGCAGGCCGGCATATTGCACTTTGGAATTATTTCTAAGTGTTTTAACATCATTTGACTAATGGCTGAAGCGTATAACAATTACTAGTTCAGTACAGTGAAGCGTAACTGTTCTCGTTAATTTCTGACCATATTGATCTGATATCTTCAGGTATGTCGGTGGCACCCCATCCTAATTTAAGTGTAAAGCGTCCATTCATCTATTTGCTTAAAAAGGTTGTGTGTCTGATTTTCTTTCAGGCTCTCATCACTGTGGAGGGTGTGTGGTTTCCACGGAGTGGGTGAGTGTGAGTGGGTGAGTGCATGTGTGAGTGAGTGGCACTGCAGTTTTCTCTGAACCTTTTCTATAAGAGCTGCTCCTGCTGACGATGACAATGGAGGAGATGAAGAATGAAGCGGAGAATAACTCCATGGTATCCATGACACTGTACGCTGTGATGTACCCAGTTTTTAATGAGGTAAAATTATTTGATAATTATTCACAATCCATTGGTTCATTCGGTATAAACAGTCGGAATTATGAATAAAGGGATAATTATATTGAGAAAATAATTCTGGTAATTGAGGATGACGTTGCAGGACACATGTCTAAGATGGTCCATAACTCTACTTGGACAGCCTTTTCCACATGGCAGCACAGACAGTGATGTTGTGCTTGTGTCTTTTCTGTCATTAGCTGGAGAGGATTAATTTGTCAGCTGCTCAGACACTCCGAGCAGCCTTCATAAAGGTAAGGACACTACTTAGGATTATGTTTACTGTCTATGCACATACATGGCAACTAAGACTAGGCATGGAAAGATAACAGGTTGTTGGGTATACCATAGTAGGGCTGCAACAACTAATCAGCTTAATTGATAATCAATTATTAAAAATTTACTAATTACATAATCAATTCATCGCTATCTGGGTTATTCATAGACTCTGAAACCTGCCATGTGCTGAGAGAAGAGGGGTTTATGACAAAGACAGAGCAGTGAATCCACAGAAACAGTAAAATAGATGTACATTTTGTGTTTTTGATGCTCTTTCCACAAGTCCTGTGGCATACTTATAGCTTCGTCAGGTTCAGATTTAGTAAAAATTAATGATTTTTTTTCTTTTTTTTTTTGTATTATCAGTTTTAAGCCAGTACAATTAAACAACTCAAGTTTTTGATCACTTATCTTTGTTAGTCCACCATGTCCTTATGAATTTACGTGCTTCATTATCTGATTATTAATCAATTAATAAAAATAAAAAAATCATCAGATTACCACAGTTAAAAAAAGTCATGATAATTATGATATTGAAATCACCAATACCATGACATCATGTTTTTTTAATATGAGCTGATGAGACAAGACCAGAAAGTACAGCTTCTCTGTTTAACCTAACTCTTCAACTGTTAGCACAATCAAAATATTGAATCATATTGTATAGTGGGTGTTTGTGAACTGACTAACAGCGGTAGTAAGTGCTACTGCTGTATTGTGGATTTGAAGATCTGTGAGGTTCAAGTTATGTTAAAAATTGTTTACTCTATGTTTAAATACGTTTGATTGACCACTGTCTCTGTAGTTGTAAATAGGTCCTTATATTTATACCATATTCCTGCTGACACTCTTACCCTGCCCCCCTCCCTCTTTAAACGACCTGCCTCACTCACACAGCCTGCACTTGTTGTCCTTCATTGTGTTAAGCATTTAACAACTATAGAGGCATTGTATAAAAGTCAGGACTGTCAGTAACTATTCATTGCCTAAAAGGTAATTTCCTCCCACTGTCTCAACAGATGCTAGTTTCCCATTATCATAATCAAATGGATGTATCAGCTCATTAGATTTGCTTCTCTGCTGCTACTGCTGACATTGAGTTAGCAACAGCAAAGCTCCACTCTTAGGTGACAGTATTAATTAATGTTGTTTTTCTTCTGCCAGGCCGAGAGGAAAACCCGGTCTGACTCAGGACATTATAATGAAGATCCTGGAAAAAAAGAATGTGCAAATTAACTTTACGGAGTCTCTACTGCGCATGGCAGCTGATGATGTGGAAGGTATGTAAAAATTGGAGAAAAGGCTTATTAACTAGCACCATCATACTTTATTTTGTGTTTTTCCATCTATGACTGGAGAGAATAATTAGTAATATTATTATTTATTTATTTTTATTTTTTTAGACTTACTGGTCACACTGTCATTTGTTCTAAATGCAAATAATTCTTATTAGTCTTAACTAGAAAAAAATGACAAAACAATAAGACTGCTTGATGACTGTAAAAATCCATAGACACATTAATATGTTAATGAATGTTTTGAGCGTCGAATATCATATGAATAAAAATCAAAAGATCTTCTACTCTGGCTACACAGTACACCTTTGGATATTTGGTGTTGTACATGCCAAGTTAATTTAAATGTATTACTTTTAGCAACATCGAATAAGGCAGGTGCATGGGTTATGGTGGTCACCCTAATCTGCCACAGGTGAAAAGCATTAAACATCATTGTTTTATGTTGATTGCCTTGTTTTCATGATTAATGATAGCAAAATCTAAATTGAAGTTTGATGGGTCACTATTATCATTACAGTACATCAGAAACCTCTCAAAGTAATCACTTTTTTGTTGGTATTGTTGGAGTGCGCTGAACAGTTCTTTCTCTGCAGAGTTCATGATTGAGCGACCCGAGCAGGAGTTCCAGGACCTCAATGAGAAGGCCAGAGCCTTGAAGCACATTCTCAGCAAAATCCCTGATGAGATCAATGACAGAGTACGCTTTCTACAGACTATCAAGTATGTGCAACCACATTCATAAACTAGTACTGTGTGTGTCAAGGTTTGAGTATGAAATTGAATCTTGCTTGACTCTTGCTTGTTTGACTTATGCCCTTATTTAGTTTTACACTTTTTATATGTATCGGAGCATCTCCTTATTGAAATAGCTCATTGATGGCACTGACCTCTCCATAGTTCTTGTTTGTTAATTTGGTTCACGTGTGGTCAAAAAAATTCCCAGCAGGTCTACTCCACCTCAACACTTAATTTATAATTAAAGAATTTTGGCTTTTATTGTTATTTTGTTTATTTTTGTAACATTGGCATAAAATGCATAACTTTGAAATCATTAAAATATTTAGCCTAAGACATTTTGATGGCGCCCGGACATAAAGAAAAAGAATAGCCCCCTTCTTATTATTTTTTTTATATACGTACTGCTCTGGACCAGTTATTCTATTTACGCTACTCCACACAACTTTTCACACATCTTTTTATGTAAATTAAATATTGAAATGTAATAATGCATTTGTTGATAGACTCTTAATGGGTTCAAAGTAATGTTGTTTTAATACACATAGGGCGCCTTGAGGTTTTGAATCAAGAAAATGTATAGACATTTGAAATGTGTTTGTGTAATTGAATGAATGATTAAAGCATTTTTAATAGCATCAACATTTGAGCTTACTTGTTAATCAGTAAAATGTATATACTCTTTGTTCTTTATTCTTCTAGAGACATTGCCAGCGCCATAAAAGAGTTACTGGACACAGTCAACAATGTCATTAAAAAATATCAGTACCAGAATCGCAGAGTAAGAAACCCACAGATTACAGCTGGACACAAACTCATATTTTCAGCTCTTATTTTATTGACTTGTGTATTTTCTTTTTAAGGCTCTTGAGCACCAGAAAAAGGAGTTTGTGAAATACTCCAAAAGTTTCAGTGACACCCTCAAAACATACTTCAAAGATGGAAAGTAAGTACGACCACAACTTGATATAATGGTCAATTCATTAAACTCCTCATCCAACTATTATTAGTACACCTGACTTTAGTCTTCTCTCAAGCTATTTAACAAATGCACTGTACCCCAAATGTTCTCTTGCTAAAATGTCTCTGGTGAAATGCTGCTAGTAAGCATATATTTATTTATGCTATGCTTATGTATATTTCCTAATATGTAATTGTGCATTGTCTAGTCTTTAATGGTTATATAAGCAATCTGTTTATATATTTTTTATTTATGGCACACCACCTAAATTCTGTTGGCAAGTTCCTCTATGTTAGCCTGTAATAATGACGCTCATCACTTTGCCACTGCTTAAAGGAAGTGCCTACCACACAAGAATAACTTCCTGTTTTTGTAATTACTGACTGTGAAATGCCTATTCTTTTCTCTCCACAGAGCGATAAATGTCTTCATCAGTGCAAACCGGCTCATCCACCAAACCAACCTCATACTCCAGACCTTCAAAACTGTTGCCTAGCCCTAGAGACTACCACGTCCCCTTTCTTCTGGGGAGCAGCTGTTAGGAATGGTGGAAGCTTGAAGAGCACCTGACCCGTATATGTAAATTAGAAAGAGTTGTTTTTAGGGTTGGGGTCGATTCCACTCGAGTCGAGATTGTAGATTGCAGTTCACGAGACTGAAAAGTGCCATTTGTTATTTCAATGAGGATTTTCCAGTCTTGAAATGGAACTGAATGGGCCCAAAGTCTGGTTAATTGATTTTATTTGGACAGTTTTAATTTATAATCCTGGTCTTGTTGGGAGTAGGTGAAGCGAAGTGTTTGTTAAAGACTAATTGCCATTTTTCTAATATATTCATGTTGATTATTTACTTTTAGCTTTTCAAACATGTTTTCACACCTTTAGGATATGTTGAATAGAGGTGTGTATCAGTTTTCTCTTCTCGCCTCTTGCTCAGTTACTTTGCCATGGTCTACAGGAAATTATTGGGAAAAAAACAGCTGAAATACAAAAAAAATAAATAAAAGCAGCTGCGAGGAACACGCAGAGATGGACTTTTGACCAAGATTACATATTCTCTCTTTGATATCAGAAGACAGAAAGCCAAATGACTTCCAGCACAGTGTGCGCCTTACCAAGTCCTGTTAACATTCCCTCCTCAGAGTGTAATGAAGTGAAGCCAGTCCCTGCTGCCGGGAATGTAGAGAGTCAAAGTTCTGTATTTAACTGTTACCTGGTTGCAAATGTTCAATAAATAGTTTCCAAAATGTTTTAGTCTTGTGTGTAAGGGAGCTGGTTGGGTTATTTGTGTGGCTGTACAAATGCTGTAGCTCTCTCTGTGCTTGTGGTATGTGCATTTTCAGACATGTTTGGTATTTGTTTTGACTGGTGTTGGTTATTTATCAATGAGCACCAAAAAGCCACATTCCAAAGAAAATGCACCAATTCTTGTTTAAAACAATTTCCAGTTGAACAGTTAAACTCAAGAGTTGAATATAATGTCCATATTAGACCAGATGCACATAAACACCACTATTTGCAGATTGTTATGTTTGCTCTCTGTTGGGCAGGGATGGGGAAAGTTACTTTAAAGGTGCACTTGGTAAAATGTTGTATATAGTGCACTTTTATCATCAAAAGTACATTTATCTTTATATAGCTTGGGAAATCAAAGACATTTAATGCTTCAGTACTTAAAGTTCCCAGTTTCTACAACTGTCCAGAGCCGACAAACTAAACTCAGCTGGAGAAGTACATTCATGTTTATTTTTTAAATTCAGCATCTCAATAAGTTACATTTTTATTTTCTTAGAGAAAAAACAATCACGTTTCCACTGGTTTTATAAACATGTCCATGAGGGGCGCCATAGCTGATCACATGCTTTTGTAATTGCATTTTTTTGTGCCACCAGGTGTCAGAAAGACCAGCAAACTTATTTCACTTTTTAAAAAAGTATCTGCCGCTAACCTTGTGAGTCTGTTTTTAATGAATTTACCTGTAATCTCATTACATAAATCTCATTATATACATTACATAAGTGAGCGACCAGAAATTTTCCTTCTACTCGGTTCCATGGAGCATTACGTGTCTACTTTCAGAGTTATTTTAGGGCTATTCGAGGTGATTAAGAAGATGATAGCGGATAGAATACAGAAGATAAGTGAATTTAACAAACGTGAATACCAACAGTCATATAATTAATACATTTTAGCGCTGCACTGGTTTAGAAGTACTTTCCGAACTTCACCAGCAGATGTCGCTGCAGACAGCCCATGAGCCATGATCTGAGGTTCTCTGGCTCTAGCTGCACTTTTTTATGCTCTTCCAGACAGATGGCACTTTAACACAACCATCTTTGATTAAAAAAACAAAACAAAACAACACATAAAACGTATTCTATGATTGTACCATCCACTCGCAATAGCAGCAAGGAATGAATTTGTTATTAGAAATAGACAAGACACTGCCTCTTAAGGGCTTTGCTACTGTCAGGACAACAGTAGCAACAATAAAAAAATAACACAGAAGGAGCCTTGCCATGTTACAAAGGTATGAATTATTTACAACTCCATATTCCACTGAAGCCCAAAATAATATACATTTAGGTAAACATCTATGCATTTTGAACCAACAGAGACTGGTATAAATGATCTCTGTTGATGCTAATTTGCAAGAGTGCAAAACCTCTGGAGTGGGCAGACTTCTCTCCTCTGGTAATTACAGAGAAATACAACCAGCTCAGCACTTCTGGATAAACATGAAAACAGGGTGGACATGGTGCGGTTCATCCATTAGACTACAGCAACCTTACTCTGCAGATTTGCAAACACTCGGGCTAGCCTTTCCATACTCCTAAATGCAAAGAGGACACGAGCCATACATTAAAATGAGAGTTCATTTGAAGAGTTCTTGGAATTGTTCATGAGAAGATGCAAACGGCGCATTCCTTTCTGAAAATTGTCTATTGGCGAATAGTTAAACACTAGCCCACCACTCCACCTATAGGTGCAAAGTAGTATAGCAGGTCACTTTTCTATTGATATCTTTGTAATACACAATTTTACGACTGTTATTATCGATGCCTGATGTTACAATGTATTTACGTTTTGGGACAGTAAGCCCTACTGTTTTAGAGCATGTGAACAGCTATGGCACCCAGAAAGGACAAACTGTTGTCTAAGAACAAACACAGTGGAAATAGGTTTGATGGTGATTTGACTTAAAAAAGGAATAAATAAATACAACAAAATCAGATTAGTTCATAAATTCGTTAAAACTTCATGGAAAAAAACGGTGCTTAAAAAGACATTCAAGTGTGCTTTTCCCTGCTGCAGTGCTCAGTTTGTCATCTCTGGGCAGTTGTAGGAACATGAAAGTAAAATGTCTCACTCTATTGTTTTGTTTGGAGCATTTCATCTCTACTTTTCCAAGCTAAACCTTCAAGTTAAGCTGTATGTGCTGTTCTTTTTAAAGATAATTGTCTGTAGTGCCGTTTTTTTCTAATTCGGCTGCAGTTGTGCTTTACGTTGCATTATACTGACAAGTGTGTTTTCCAGCCCATGTTTAATGTATCTGGAACATTAAAGGACAACAATCTCTTTGTCCCATTCACACTTTCTAGTTGTTTGTAAGAGCTTACCACAAGGAGTGAAGAAATTATTTACTTCACTTCACTCTTTCTCTTTCGAGGAGTTACTGAGTGATCTGAGATTTTGTAGGAGCACTGCCTTCAGATCTGGATGATGTCTAGAGCTGGAGGCCACAAAACCAGAACACGAGCTTTAGAGGCTGCTTTGCATCAGATCGACTGCTTTCATCAGCCGCAATGAGAAGTTCTCCTCAGCAGTGATCAGAGAGACTTGTAGAGACATGTACATTTAGTCAGGATCATAGAGAGAGCGGTAAATCATATGTAATTATGTTACATTTTGGCAAAGCACTCATTAAAGTAAAACACACAGCCATAGCCCACCAAAAGGCTTTTCATGTCGAAACTCAAAGGTGGCTATGTAGTATTTTATCTTTTAGGTGGTGGTAATTCCACACCTCACACTCATTTGCTTTCAGAGCATGTGAACAGCCATGACACCCTGATATTGCCTATGAGTGCCTCCTGTAAAGATGGGACAGATGGTGATTTTACTTTGAAAAAAATGAATTATGCATAAATGCCTTCACATTCATAGAAGCATGGGGGTGCTTTTTCTCCAGTACTGCTCAGTTTGTCCACTCTGGGCAGTTGTAGCAACAGAAAGTATTGTAATAGTAATTTTTTCAATACTGATACTAGTAATTTTTCTTCTATTTGGAGAAAATAGTATATTGTAAAAGCAATCATTTGTTGAAAAAACAGACTTTACGATACCACCTACTGTTTATTATAAGGTATTAATAGATAATGAGTTATAAGTCAGGGACAGAACACATGCTTGCAAAATCTCATGCTCAAAAAAAAGACAGCTCCCATTGGTCTACATCAGCTTGTCATATGACGTTCCAGTAATGATAAAGTGTATTTTTAACGCTGAATATGTGTTTTATGAGAGAAACAGCTAATAAAAAAGATCAACAGAGAAAAGGGGAAGCAACGTAAAACGCAGATAAATACTGTCAATTTAATCATCTAATGTTTAACGAGGCGGAGATAAGGCGTCCTCGCAGCTAAGCTAACACTAAGCTAATGCTAAGCTAACGCTAAGTTAATGCTAAGCTCTAAACTTCAGTTTGGTATACTGTATTAGTATTTTGTGAAGGAAAAATTGGTGAGGTCCTCGGCTGCTTTTGGTGAAGAGTGGAGTCTGAGGCATTCATTCATTCATTCATTTTCTACCGCTTTGTCCTGTCAGGGGTCGCGGGTGACTGGAGCCTATCCCAGCAGCTTTTGGCCTGAGGCGGGGTACACCCTGGACAGTGGCCAGTTAGTCGCAGGGCTGACATTTAGAGACAGACAGTGACAGACACTCACTCACATTCACTCTCACATTTATTCACTAGGGACACTTTAGAGTTGTCAATTAACCTATACATACATGTGTTTGGACGGTGGGAAGAAGCCGGAGTACCCGGAGAGAACCCACAGTCACACGTGGAGGACATGCAGACTCCTCACAGAAAGACCAATGTCGGCCGGGTTTTGAACTCACGACCTTCTTGCTGTGAGGAGTGCTAACCACTCTGCCACGTGCACCCCAGAGTCTGAGGCAGAGACGCCAATAAGAAAATCAGGTAGTGGAGCTTTAACCAGCCAAAACATTTTCATTACGCTGAATCAGAAGTTTAACCTGTGAACCACCAGGCCACCAAAGTGCTATAGCTTTTATTATGAACATGTGTACAATTAATATTCAGATCATTTAAAACTGGCTGGTTGGCTGAATGGATGGTAATGTCATGCCACACTTATGATGGTTCAGCAGCGAAGAAGCCCAGACCACTGTCAACAAAAACATGGGATGTGTGCTGTACACTGAGAGCGCCCACTCCCAACAGAGAGGAGGAACTGACAGATTTAGGTTTCCACACTGGAGCGCATAGTGAATGTTGTGCAGTCAGAAGCAGACTTAAAAACATGCAAACAAACAGGATTAGCCGGAGCAGCGGTAATCCCATTCTGCACACACCTCTGCGTGTGATCTGTGTGAAGGATATATGTGACAGAGGATGCTGCATTTCTTTAGGTTACAGCTTCATGTTCACACCATAATTCATCACCTATCATTGTTTACCGTATGGCATAAATTATTTTTTATTCTTTTATTGGCACAGATCTCTGGACACCCCTCGGGGATCCACACTTCTCAGCTGTCTGTGTGTTAGCAGCTGTGAACAAGCATGCATGTTAGTACACAAGACACAAAGCCATTTATGTGTGTACAGTACTATTCTTCTTAGTGACATTTGAAAATGCATAGAACTACTTGGAAAACTAACACAGACCAGCCCCTCAGGCGCATTGCCAACTGTCAGTGGTACTTTACAATGTTAACATGTAATCTGGCACAGAAAAAGAGGGATAGTATTTTGTAAAAAAGAGCTATATGAGATATTTGGGAATAGAAATAGAAGGAGCAATGTCATGTTATATGTATGTTAGCTACTAATGGGGACATGAAGACACACTTTTATAAAAACTAACAAAACATCAAAAACTATGTGTATGATGCAGTTTTTTGCAGTTTTGTCATTTACACACATTACTCTGTTTATTGTCCATTTTCAAAACATCAATTGGCAAAACTGTGCTCACATAACGCATAAAAGCAGCAATCAAAACCATAGTCATACAACACTAACATAAACCCAGAACAATTATGATGCAATAAACAACTTTTGAATGAAATAAATTGCGTCCATCTGGTGGCCAAAGGGAACTGAGCTGAAATAATGCATTTGATGAGATAATGTGGAAATGAGTGACTGTATCATAAGCTGTAGTTACATGTGCTGAGCGACTTGATATTTCTGAGCCATTAGACTTGTGCATTTTCATTGGGTAAGCAGCAATTAGCTTATCGGGCAAAGGCACGCACACACAAGCGACTTAGCACACACACAAACAGCCGCTTGACAGTTTGATCAATGGATGTCTTACTGACCACAGTGACCCCTCATGATGCCACGCAGTTTGAGTCTGAACACAATGAGGAGTTATCGCTCACATACACACACTTTGGAAAAGGCACATCAATCATATTCATAGGCACCTTTAAAAACAATGCATCTGAGAAATGATGGAAATGACATATCTCTAATTACTGTCTTGGTGTTATTTAGACTCATAAAGCATCTGTGAACTCTTCCATATGTCCAGAGTGGCACAAGGGGATGGGCAGTGTATTCTGTCTCACCTTTTCAGCAACAGATGTCTTCCTCTTCTTCTAATCATGCCATGACAAGCCCTTCTAAAAACTCACAGAGCCCCCATTGTTGCTCCTCGACTCAAGTGATGTATTGATTGAATGGATCTCTCCCAGTGATCCTCAGTGGCTTTGGGGAGTAAGTCTAGAGTAAAGTAACCCTAGATTTCATGTATTTTTGCTCTGGTCAAAGTGTCTCCACTGGTTGTAAATGTTTATGCATTTAGGTTAGAAGCCAGAGCATGAGAGGATTATTTTTTATAATATGTTGCATTTTCCATGGAGACGACTTAACTAAGTCTCCATGCAGACTTTACTAGCCCCATTCCTAACAATTCACAATTGAATTGTTAGGCATGGGGCTGAATCAACAACCCTTTGTGCTTTGTGGGGAAAGATAGTGAGCAATTAAAGGGACTATATGTGATTTTTTAAATCCTGAAATATCCTAAGAATATTATATCAGTGTTTGGAAAAATCAACAGTTATATCACTTTGTGCCTCAAGATGGAGTGGTGTGTGCTCTTTGCAAACTAATACAACCAAGCTGACAAAAAATATCATTGTAAAAAACACGCTATCTTCTTCCCTGTGCTACCATGGGTTCTCTTCGGCTTTCTCCTAGCATCCAAAGTCATATACTGTAGGTCAATTGGTATATCAAAATTAGGCATAGTGGATTAATAAGAGTTGTCCTTTGTCGAAGTGCTAACCCTATGACTAGAGCTAACCCTATTACTAGTGCTAACCCTATGACTAGTATCAACTATAGTTGAATTCTTTCCCAGTGGGATAAGTTCCAGCAGCCGATGATCCATAAAGGCAGTAGAAGATGAATGGATGAATGTCATAATAGTAGGCTACTGTTGGCGGTTGTTTGTGTAAAAGAAAAATAGAAATATCACTTGATGGCTGGATGGCTAGATCAATTTGAGCCTCTAGATGGAGTTGAGAGTTGCTCTGAGAGGCCTATTAGATATCTTGTCATCAGTTTTCGGAGAAACATTGCTGAACTAAAAGGCGATAGCGAGATCAATAATCATAACATATGCATAGTTGTAAGTACATCAAAGCCTTTTGATATTGCACCTGTTTGATTATGCAAATAAACCATGTGATTTATAGTTTTAATTGTACACACTGCTTATTCCACTTTGTTTATTGTTTTTGTCCTGGTATCTAAAAAGCTTGTGGTGTGTTCATTGTACATGACTCTAAGATGATAAAGGGGACAGTGGCTTCCCCTTTGCTGTGCTGCTAATGTAGTGCAAATAGGCACAAAGCTGGCCAAGAAAGGAGCATAAACAAAGCTACCGTCTTTTATTTGTAAAACTGTGTATTGTTTGACATAAAATATTAGTTTTGTTTCTATTTTTTTTTGCCCTAATTGTGCTATTTACTTTTCATATAACACCAACATAATTACTGTGACTAAAAAAATGAATTAAGCCTTTTCTTTCTCGATCCCCACCCCACTTGAAGTCTTAAATATGAATAGTATTTGTGTAAATTCTCTCTCAAAGGTATAGCACAGGCTACATGTGTGAACTGCTCAGAGTGAAGCTCTTATCTCTGGCCTGTGGGGAGTTGGACTACAATTGGCATTGATTTTCTTGGAGGAAGTCAGCTGCTGTAGATGGAAACCTTCCAATGGATCTATTAACAATCTTGTTTTCTTTTCCTCCTTCCAATAGCATCTTTTATTTTCTGTTTTTATCTTCCATTCCAAACCTGCTCATTTTGGTTTTGTTTGATATAGCCACCATTCTGCACCTGTCCTCTCCTGGAGATGTGTTTGTGTCCACTGCTGGGTGCACAGACAACAGGGCTCTAATGTGCATGATTACATTGGAGCAAGGTCTCCTGGGGTATCCACATTTTACCTTTCCACTATCCTCATGGTACAACATAATAAAAATTATCCTTTGGAAAATATTTTACACATCCCCTGTCCACTGAGCTTTTCCCTGATACACAAGAGTACAGAGTCCCTACTGGCCTGGACCATATACTACGTTTGATAACAGCTGAGCATGTGAACGCAGATTTTTAAATTCACTCCTGGACAGCATTTACATTTTGGAATCATGTAAATGGCATTAATTATTCTGTTCCAAAACCAGGCCTGAGTACACATGGAGTTTGAAATGACTGTAGATTTGTACAGAAATTATGTTTGTATTTACTGTTTCTCTCTGTGCTCTTCAGACTGCTGCAGGATAATTGAAAGTTGTATGGATCGCATGAGGAACATCGATTCCTCTTGTGCTCTGTTCTTCGTTTGTGCCTGCAGCTTCACTTTTGCTCCTGCTTTTCGTCGCCTCTGTGATCACTGGTCCTAAGTATACTGTGACACGCTGCACTGATAAGCGCTGTGTGATATGCAGCCACCTTGTGATCTAACGGGCGGCTAATCGCTCTGAGTATCTCTTGTCCTGTCTGCTCGCTGAAGCCCACCGCTCTCCGCTGGACAAACACAAGCTGATAAGAAGACTCTGATGTGATGCTGTCAAATGCATCAGAAAAAGGATGGAAGCAAACAAATAGATGTTATGGTGGTTTGTGTAATATTATTATATATACTAGTCTATACTTTATATACATACAATACATAAACAGGACAAATAAAACAATAAACAAAACAAAATATTGCAGAGGAGGTTAAGACGTTGTAACATTTCTTGAAAAGGAGAGTTTTTAACGGTTTCGTAAATGTTTCCAGTGAGTCAGATGCTAGGATTTGTGGGGGGAGGGAGGTTCTGTCCACCAAGGTACAGTGCTTGGATTTGGTGATGGGGGTGAGGAGGTTTGAGTCAGAGGATCAGAGACGGCGGGTGGGGCAGTGTCGCTGAAGGAGATCTGAGAGGTGCCGGGGTTATTGAGGGCTTTGTAGGTGATGAGGAGGCCCTTGAAGTGGATACGGTACTGTTGGAGGACGGGGGTGATGTGTTCTCTGGAGTGGGTGTGGGTGAGTATCCGGGCAGCTGAGTTCAGAACGTACTGGAGTCAGTGGAGGGGAGGCTGTAGAGGATGTTGTTGCAATAGTCCAGTCTGGAGTTTATGAAGGTGTGGATGTGTTTCGGCAGCGGAGCTGGAGACGGTGGGATGGAGACAAGCAATTCTTCGGTGGAAAAATTTTGGTGATGTTTTAGATATAAGGTTTGAAGGATAGGGTGGGTTCCAAAGTGATTTCGAGGTTCTTGATCGGGGGGGGGAGGGGGTGACTGTGTGTCCATCGAGGGAGAGTGAAAAGGCCTGAGGTTGTTCGTGACTTTAAGAAGGGCAGTTTTACTACTGATGTCCAGTATAAGTGGAGTGAGACAGGGCACTGTTATGACTGTGTACAAATACACTTCTTTTTTTGTGTGTGTTGTGTACTTCGACATATTTTTCATTGTATGGCCCAACATAATTGTTTTGAGTCTTAGGTTAAAGCTCTTTTTTGGTGATTAGTTTTTACAATACATTTGCACAGTGAACCTTTTGGTTCAGTTCACTACAACATAAAAATAACCAAGCACCAGTCTGGAACATGGACTGTGGACACATTGGATCAGGTGTTAGCTTTCAGCAATGCTCCTGATGTTTCCAGTGAGCTACAGAAGATCAGACAAAGAGCGACAAATCCACGTGTTCTCTCCGGGTACTCCGGCTTGATTCCACCACCCAAAGACATGGATGTATAGGTTAATTGGAAACTCTAAATTGCCCCTAGAGTCAATGAGTGCGTTTACATGCACTTGAGTACCATGGTTATGAGGCATATCCTGGTTATGACCATATTCGGGATATAATAACAATAATAATGCATTAGATTTATATTGTGCTTTTCTCCCAAGGGACCAAGGTACTCAAAACGCTTACAGGCCATCCATTATTTATTCATTCCACAGTTACACATTGGTGGTTGTAAGCTACATTTGTAGCCACAGCTGCCCTGGGGCAGACTGACGAAGACATGGCAGCCATTCTGCGCCTACGGCTCCCTCTCCGACCATCACCAAACATTCTCACACATTCATACACCAGAGCGGTGGCACTAAGGACAAGCAGGGTTAAATGTCTTACTCAAAGGCACAACGACAGTATGAACTGTGGGGAGAGCGGGATTGGACCTGCCAACCTTCCGGTCATAGGATGACCTATGCCGCTTAGTTTGCTGGGTAGAGTATTCAGGTTTCTCAAAACCAGGATAATGTCATATGGTGTTTACATGCACAAAGACAAAAAAAGGATACAACCAAAAAAAAAAACAATCATATCCAGGATACTTAAGTGCATGTAAACACAATCATTTGCATTAGCAAGTGCCACAATACAAGATACTATGTTTACATGCAGCAGTATCTCGGTTACTTTTGGAGATTTCCGGGTAGAGTATCCAGGTTTTTCAAAACCAGTTTCCTGGCTTATCAAAATCAGGATATGGTGTTTACATGCACAAAGACAAAAACAGGATACTTTAAAAACCTGATCATATCCGGGATACTCAAGTGCATGTAAACACACTCAATGGTTGTCTGTCAGTGTCTTTCTAAGTGTCAGGTCTGCGACCTACTGGCCATTGTCCAGGGTGTTCCCTGCCTCAGAACCAAAGTTGCTGGGACAGGCTGGAGTCAACCGCAACCCCTAATGGGAAGAAGCATAAGACAATCAATGACTAATTTTATAATGGGGCGGATGGTTGCTGGTTGGTTAGCACTCCTCCATCATAGCAAGAAGGTCTGGCCCAACCGTCCAAACACAGAGATAGGCTCCTGTGACTCGTAACAGAATAAACAGTAGGAAATAAGTGAATAACTTAATATTACTTGTAAGATGATTTTAGGTAATAATAATAATCAATTGTAATAAATTTACAGTTTACAGACATTTAACAGTCACCTTTATCCAAAGCGACTGACATGAAGCTTCCATTCAACAGTGTTACATTTTTTTACAACTTTTTTACAACCTTAAATATTGTTTGAACTGCAGTAATGTCATAATATAACAATTCATGTGACAATAGTTCTTTGCTAGTATGGCTGCATGAAAATGTGGCACCAGAAGAAGTTATATATTCTTTTTAACTATGCCCTGGTAGCTCAGTTGGTCAAACCAAGACTCTAGCCACTACACACAACCCACATACAACAGCTCCATCTCTCCATCATGTCAACTCCATCTCTATCTTTTCTACTTTCTCTTTCTCTCTAGATAAATCCTTTTTTGGCTGACACTTATAAAACAGATTCAATCTTTACTTCTGCCTTCCTGGTTAAATAAAGGTCAAATTAAAAAACAAAATAAAATGCCTCCACTCCTCTCCCAAACCAAATGGATAATGTCAAACATGATTTGTCACTCAGCCAGAGGTCTCAAAAAATCACTTTTGTGTGAAATGTTGACATTGTGTTAGGGGCTTTTCACTGAGAACTGGACAGAGTTTAGGGAATATGTCACAGATTATAGATATTAGGTCGGAGCAGCTGCTGAATTTTGGACACAGCATTCATAATTTGGAGTGCTCTGCTCATAAGCGTGGAACACAGCTCAAAGAGAACATCGTGTAATAGTGCCATTTTGTTCCTCTTCCCATATGCTTAACACTCCCGTATCTAACACGGAAGACTGAACAGTGATTGCCCCCACATATATTTTGTGTGTTATGCTTATTTACACTGGCTTTCCGAATCATCAAAGCCTGTAAAGTGCAGCTGTAGTTGCAGGGCACCACTGCAGTCTAAAAATCTGTTTCAAGCAGCAGCTTAAAGGCAGTCTGGTTTCTAATCTTAAATTGGAATACCGAACACAGTTTCTCTTTGAAATCGGCAGAATTGGCGGCCCTCGTGGTCTTCACAGGGAGTGCTCTGACAAAGGGAATTTACAGTATTGAACAAGGGCAATTAACAAAAGAGACTGGGGAGGGGCGTACGAACAGCGTGGTCAGGAGAGATGACAGAGCCTTACATCTTCATCAGTAAATCCTCTCCCTCCTTCTCCTTGTTTTAATGAGCACACACACGTTATACACTTTATCTGGGCCTATCTCTCGTCTATGACACACATGCAGCCCTAAAGAGCAGGGATTGCCTCATTCTATCATCATTGGCCTTATTCGGAGAGCAGTGTGTAGCGTGCATATTCGTCAGAGGGGCTCCATTTGGTCTCTGTCAACAAAGCAGTACAAGCCAAGTTGAGTAAATCCTTAATTTACTCTATGTAGTCATTTTTTAAAGTTGTGAGTTTCAGTGTTGGGCCTGTCCTCCTCGACAAATTTATGGTAAAAAAACAAAACAAAGCATCAGCTTTTGTTGTTGTTTTTTCCACTGTAAAAACTACAGGGACATTATAGAAAACATTAAGTTAGGTAGATTTTGCAAACATTGCCTTAATCTGTAATAATGAAAGAAAAATGTAGTAAATATGGAAATAGTGAATTAACAGTAATTACCAGTATATGATATTACAGTAATTTCCTACTAATTTTAACATAATGTTGAATTTGATTGGTTCTATTTTTGATTACTTTTGGTTAGGTTAGTTTTCTAAGTCAGCATATCAATAATAAAAAATAGCAGAATCATATTTGTATTAAATACACTAAAATGACCTTACTATTTCTGAAGACATGTTCTTTGATCCAAACTTGGCGTCTTGAACGGCTGTACTTTACTCTACTGTACTGTACTGTACCGTAAATAAAGATGACATCCGCTATCCATGGGTTGCTCAGAAAGGGATCTGCGCCATCTGCTGGCAAAAAAGGTACGCAGGGGGCTTTAAGATAATTCATTATATTAACTACAGTGATATACTCTTTTGGGTTTTACAGCTATTTACTGTTGCTATTTGGTAGTATTTTACCACAAATATTAAAAACTTTTATTTAACAGTAAATGGTTGTGAGTGACTGTAATTGTTAGCCCTGAGGTAAACTGGCAGTTCTCCAGAGTGCCCTGCCGTGATAAGTGGTATAAAATGATTGAATGTATTTTGTATTATTTACTTTTAAAATTCTGAAAATCTGATAACTGAGATTTTTTTGTAGGCCACAATTTAGCTGATACTTTATAGGTTTGTAAAATTGTGATGCACTGCATTCTCCCCGGCCACTACTACTAAAAAGTGGTAATTTCTTTCACCACTATCCCATCTCAGTCAGCTCTAACATCAGGCAAGCCACTTCCTCTTTGATGCAAACTCCTGACCAACAAGCTCTTGCTCAACATGGTAAATGTACTGAGATGGAAAAGTGCAACATGAAATGAACGCATGGCTAATTTACATAAATAACACAAATGCTATTATTGTTTTTTTGCATTTACTTCTGGGGGCACCTAATGTGTTTTTGCTGATCTGTCTCATTTATGCCTACATCTTGTTCTGTTTTGCTTGTTCTCTGTGATGTCTGTGATGTGTTACTACCTTCTGTTGTAGTATATACAAAGGATCATGTCACATCATGTCCCCACACCGACGTAAGAAAGACAGGAATATCCCGCAACAAACAGTGAGCATAAAAGGGTATTGAAGAACAGAACAGTGTTGTGAAGGCAGTGCCACTAATTTTATTGGTGACATTTAATATCTTGCAATATCTTGCAAGTGAGCTTTTTGTTTGAATTCCATGCACGGACATAAAGCTAATGCTGTCAGTCCTGACCAATGACAGTCAATAGAAGGAAGATAGAGTGGCTACATCTTAGAACCTCATGTGGGGTTAGCTCCCACTGACCCTCATTCACTAAGTTAATATTGTCCCACTCTTCCACTTCTCTGCAGGTCTGCCTTTAGATTACTGCTCCGTTTCACGTCACCCATGACAAATGACAGATCTGATTGACAGCTAACAGCTGGCTGCAAGATTTAAAGGCATACTTTCAAAGCTTGCCGTTTTTATGACAGTGATTATAGTGAAGTCAAGCTGTTTAGGACTGGAGTTAAGTCTCATTGTTAACTTTGTTTTACTAAATTCTTGACAATGTGTTTTCCAAATGCTTTGAACCTCTCTGGTATTTACTAAATGTTAAAATGAATCGCTAACTGCTAATTCAAATTTTTACGTGGCCATGTGAAAACTTGTGCAAAGCCATGAATTCATTTATGACTTATGTGGCCTCACAATGATTCTTTTAAGGCTACGACAAAATACAACAGTCACCTGTTGATGGTGTTGTCACCATGGCATGCTATGAAAGTCATAACGGAGGTGATGGCGAAGGCAGAGGCCACCAAGTTAAGGGGGCTATGAAAGAAACTATGGACAGAGACTAGTAGTTGTAGTTAAGCCTTACTTTATGTTGGGAATGAACAATATTTTGAGATATTTTGACTGCACTTGCGTTGGGATTGTGGGCCCTAGTGTTACCTTGTTTTTCATTTGAGTTAAAGATTTAAAAAAAAAAAAAAAAAAAGGTATCACAAGGCCATGTAAAAATTAACTCGGGTTTTTGTGTCAGTGTCTACATTAAGTCGAGGTCTTGTATCATAATCTTTTTTCTCACATGTCTTCTCTGCTTTCTATGGGAAAGCATTCATGTGCATGTCATGTGCATGCCGTTTACCATTTAACATGAATGCAGCAATAGATAATATAGTAAACATAGCTAAAGCCAGATGCTAACAAATATTACACCTAAAGAAGTGAAGGGGACGAGGCAGAAATAACTCTTCAAGTCTCAGCCTTGTTGTATTCCTTACAAAAACTAGTCTGGTCTCTGTGGATTTAAGTTTGATATCCGAGGTGCAGCATCAGCTGGATAGACATAACCAACCTGTGAAAAAAGTATCACCACATTTTGATTATGATTGGGCTGTCAAGATAATACATATATATATATATATTTTTTTTTAGAGGAAATGAGTATGAAGTGATTCTAGACCCATCTTGCTTTGTTTGGGGTTTACGCAAGATGGGTCTAGAATCCATCTTGTAGCTGTACTACAGCTCTACTGTACTATTTGAACGCACTTTACCAAGTAGATGGACGAGTTGGAAACACATTGTACTTTTATCTTAAATAACCTATTCACTGACATTGGCCCTGGCTATTGCAGTAAACAGACTTACTCCACCTGCAGTGTTTGTTGTTGATTAAATGGCCACACTGTGAGCCTCAGGGGGATGAGCACATGCTGTCTGCTGTATTGGTCTGCTGTGTACACTTTGGGTAAGCAGCTGTATCTGAACAATCTAAACAATTCACACCCAGTGTTTGTAAAGAAAGAACAGCCCCTGCTGTGGACACTGGGGTGTCTCATGGCTCCTGTTTAACTGCCACTATCAGTATCTGTATGAATCTGAATGTACTCACACACACACATAGAAACACGCGCGCTCTCTCACACACACACACACACACACACACACACACACACACATAGAAACACGCGCTCTCTCACACACACACACACACACACACACACACACACACACACACACACACACACACACACACACACACACACACACACACACACACACACCTTCATACATCTTTTGTGGATCAGCTCAAGGCTTTTTGTTACCAGGCAACCAGATGGAGAAACTTGAACCTACAGTAAAATGATGTGACATTCTTGTTAACGACACCGAAAATAAAACCCTGGCTCTTTGGAGCAAACATACACACACTTATAGAGCATTTATAGTTTACTGTTACAGCCTTTGCTTAGTTTTTGTTTGTGGATTGATAGGGATGTTTTCACTGCGTGATGCTGCGATACAGTTCAGGTCAGTCCAGGATGCTTTTAGTGGCATCTCCATTTACAAAAGGGGTACTGAGCATCAAACGTGTACAGTACCAGTTTAGTAACCCCACAGTTCAGGTTCAAACAGTGTATTGAGGTTGCCAAAAGTAGCTAAGCACCGGAGTCAGATGATTTGACAATAGAGAATTCTTACTCAAACACTAACAAGCAGCCGCGTAGCTAGGGGTGGGCTTGGGTGGGCAGGTGGACTGACACCCACCTGTCAGTCAGGCCCACCCAGTCAGTTGCTTCTGAAGATAACCTAATGCGTGAATTATGTTGCAATTATCACAATACTTGATCTATAAAAATAAATTGTATTGTTTCTTGAGTCTTGTTTGCCATAATGATGACGAAATGTCTCCGAAACACATCAAAGTCAGATTGCAAACAGCCCCTTGCCCCCCCCCTCACTTCACTGCAACAAGCACGATACACAGCTGGGACACCGTAGCTATAGGCATGTTAAACAACAATGAAACAGAGCAACTTACTAAAGTTTGTGTCAAAAAGACCACGAACTCAAGAGGAAGATAATTCAAATGTTCAGGAACTATCAATCTCGAGTAGTAAGGAGCTCAGCTCTGTTGTTAACGTTAATTCAGCAATTTCTCCATCACCAGCAGCGCTCCTCCTTCCAGTGTACAGGTACATACTGCCACATATTAGGCTATTAATAGGGGTAAATGTGCAATCATGAAAATGAACAAATCATAATTTATAGTAGCGCATTCATTGTTTCAGACTCGCCTAAGCCTAGGGCCAGCACTGAGGAGGACTTACGGATGGATCTGTTACACATTCATCTGAGTTGGATGTGTTAACAGATCCACATTGTGTCCGCTGAGCCAAACTAATATGACAAGCATTATTGTTGTTACATACTTTCCACTACTGTATCCACTACTGTCGTGCTGATTTGATGATAGTGTTGAGTTGCGTCTGTCAGATGCGCGCGTGTGTGGTGCGCGCTAATGCTGTTCTTACCGTTATGCTCTTAACACAGCTTATGTGCTTTATGTGCCGTCCTTTGACCGGCGGGTGGGTATTTCGGTCCCCGCTCAAAACATCCCAAAACATCATAACATCCCGCTCTCCCCCACATACTTGGGCAAGACACTTAACCTACATTGCCTCCAGTGGTGTTCTGTAACACTGGTAAATAGCTTAATGTATGTAAAGCGCTGTGAGTGCCTACTACAGTAGGTGGAAAAGCGCTATTTAAAAATTATTATTATTATTATAAATTATGTGGAGTCTGAAAATCCTTAAAATAGTAGCCATTACATCATTTTGGTGTTGTCTTGAAACAAAATACCCCTCTTCTTATTAGACAAATATTCAATATTGTAACTGTGAGTTGCACCTAACACAAGTTGACCTTCAACTTAAATATATATATGAGAGGTAACCGTCCCATGTCAGTTTTCAGCAGCATTTGTTTCCTTTAGTTCATTAGTGTGGATACGAGTTACATAGTGTTGCTTACATAAGAATGCATCTATTTTACAAGTTTTTTTGCAATTGCTTAGACTCTAAAGTCAAAATAAATGCAGAAATTTCGAAACTTGAAACCAATCAAACCCAACCAGCAAACGGTCATCTCAGTGTGACACAACAACACACACATTTTTAGGATCCCACTTTTTTGCAAAACATTACACGCAATGTTCTGCAAAACTCTACACACAATTATCAAGATTTTTATACACTGCCAACAAAATATTATTTTAAAATCGCCTGACCTCTGAACCAACACGTGAAGACACAGATTATCCAATGGACTGCATAGAAGTCAGAGCCTGATCAGTATAAATACAATGTCAGTTTTTACTGGGCAGGTCATCCCCAACTATGGTTTATCCCCTTCTTCCTTCTTCCCCTTTTAGGACCCTATTGAGGAGTTTTTCTCTGCCTGGTGATGGAAAGTATCATCTTCTCATCATCTCTGTGAAGGATCCGTTTTTTTGACGAACCATTTGTTGTGACGTTGACAAGATTGGACAGACAGTAAAGTCAGAATTAAGTTTCTAATTGTTTACTTTGAGATGGAGACTGTAAATGCAGTCATATTTACCACATACTACAAATTAAAATGTTTATCTGCCCATCTTTAGTAGTAATGTAAAGAATGCTTTTAGATTTAGATGGCAGATTTTTCACAGCAGTGTACAAACACTGATGGACAGATTTATTAATGTGGTGAAAGTGTGTCACATTTAGACAATAAAGTTATTTTCAAACATTTTTTTCAAAGTGCCTTATTTTGAACACGTTCTGTCCCCTGATTTTATACTTTGTGTATTTGTGGGTGAAAACATACTTTAGCAAATACCAAAAACTGTAAGTAGCAGACATTGCCCCCCTGCACACAAAAGCTTCTTCAGGGGTTGGTCACACTGCACTAACCAGACCCACAGCACTCATGGAAATCTTGGCTTCAGTCTCAAGTGTAGCCCTGGTTTGAGGTAAGCTTTTCTGTCTGAATACTTCTAAAAGGTTACAAAATGTTACCAAAATAAGACCTATTATCTGTGGCTTCCTATGTTTTCATTATCCCAGAAGCAATACAAAAACACAAAGATAATGAATTGTGTGGCATGCTTCTTATGACACATTTATCAGCATCATGAAAACCAGATGAGGTTGGACTCAGTGCGAAGTAACTCCCCCCAATTATGCTCTAATCTTATTCCCAAATTCGATTTAACGTCACAGATGCCTTGACACAGCCTCCGCTCTTTATCTGTCATTTGAACAACTGTGTGTTTTTCTTGAGCAAACCTATTCCGCGATTACACAGCAAATAATTACCTCCTGCTGAATATGGAGGTTCAAATCATAATTTACCGTCACATTATTAATCATCACTCCAGACCTGAACGTGCTCCTCCGCTGTGAAATTATACCTCTACTTTACCAAACAACAATAATGGAGCCGACTCTAATGAACACGGGAGGAATGGAAGAGAGAGAGAAAAAGAAAGAGACTTTTGGCATTCTCTGTTGACACGTTAACGGAAAGCTACATGAGATGGAGTGAAAGATGGAGGAGAGTACAGGAATCCGAAGCTGTAATTACAACAGGCTCTTTCCATTGTGTGTCTTGTGAGTGAGTCCAGCCACAGCCAATTCCAATTCGTCTTTATTGAAGCCATTGTCAGTGCTTGGAGGAAGACAGGGCTGGAACTGGGAAATGGGACAGGGGGGAATGTGGGGGTGGTGAGGTGAGGTGCATGCAGTCACACTTACTCAAGACGCTCGTAACTGGATGTATATGTGCACACTCGCTGACTGGCTTTGTGCATTGGTGCTGTTATTGTTGCTGTCGGAGAGTCTAATTGTGTGAGGCCTGCTGTGAGCCATGACAAGTGGAGCGTCCCAGAGCAATATTGGTTTGGTAGTATTTTGCGACAGCCCTGTGTGTTGGCACTGAGGCTCCTGGAACGGCGCTTTGCTCATTTTCATACATATTGCCTACTCGGTCTTCTTCTGGATGCACCTCAAGCAGGATCCATCACAAAGAGGTGTTTCCTTTAAGACACAGCGTACACAGTCAACACCCGAACGGCTCTTTGAAGACATTTTTCTGCGTGTTATCAGTGCTGTTTTCTTTAATCCACACATACACACATCTCCAGTGGAGTCGAGGAGCAGTGAACTTCCAACATTGGCAGTCTGTGAATTGATCGGAAACACTTGTGTTCTCTTCCCTCTAAGCTTTTAATATAGATTTTTTTTTTTTTTTTTAGTAGAACTAAGACATGACTCTTGACTGGCTACAGAAGAATTATATAGATTCTAATACAGGTTCACATGCCTCTTAAAGAAGTATAATAGGTGCACTATATCAAAGGTTGTAACATACAGTTGAATCCAGTACAACCAAGGGTTCCCAAACTCTTCAGACTGCGACCCACAAAATAACAATGCATTTTTTATTTTTTTCTGGAAATCATTAAAAAGTCCCAACCCCCAATTAGGGAACCCCTGATCTAAACTAATCTTTCAATATGTCACCCTGTACTTTTTGCCTTTGCAATTTGCCATCTGAAAAAATATACATTACATGAATGGTCTTTCAAAGCCTTCCAAAGTGGAGATTTTATAAACACAGGATACAGTAAAGACATGAGAACAGAAAAAAGGGGCTGTATTATCCTAGCTTTATTCACAAATACTTCTTGGTTGTGTGCGTGCGTGCGTGTGCGTGTGTGTGCGTGTGTGTGCGTGTGTGTGTGTGTGTGTGTGTGTGTGTGTAAATGAGGATGGAAAAATAAAAAGCATGGAACAATACCAGGTATTTGGACTTATTTGTGAACTGATGAAGATTGTTGTTTTCTTAAGGTGTATAACCATATAAAGCCAAACAATAGTTATAATTTATCAACTGGTAAATCAGAAAATAGTTCCCTTGTACTGATTGTACTTCCCTTGTCATTAATCCTTTCCTAGGAGTCTGAACGATTAGTCTTGAGCGTTGATGTTGTGTAAATTAGAGATATTTTGCCAAACCTTATTATGTGGACAATTTATTTACCCAGAGTGGACAAACTGAGCACACCTGTAGGAGAAGCACATTCTCTTTCCATATGCAGCGTCAAGCACAAGCACAGAGCAGAGATTGTTTGTGCGTGCATGTGTTAAATTCTCCCGTGTGCAGCAATGTGTAGAGCTGGGAGAAAAGTTAATAACTGCATGAGTGGATTGAAATAATTTATCCATGGTTGTATGTAATGCCTCTCTTGAGTTTTGTTTTTAAAATCCACATAAAGCCTCAAAGTTACTAAAAGTACAAGATGATATGAGAAATTGTGACGAGACATCAGAGGCTGTAGAGGTTTAAAGCCTGTGTAGTTCTGGAATAAACAGTGGAAAAAGGAGATAATTTTTAGCTTTTCAGCTTCATGAACTCCAAACCAAAAGCGCTCTTTTCTATATTTTGTACACACAGGAATATTTCAGATTTTTTTTTTTGGAAGTATGGCTGACCACAATCTGGAAAACAGGAGTTAAACCCGACTGGCATAGTTTTGACAAATTGTGCAAAATGCAAAATAAATAAAACAAAAACTTGTAATCAGGCGTTTAATCAAATATAGCTTTGACATTTTACACAAGAGTGGTTTGACTTTTAATGGGCTTTTGGCTCGGTTCCAGACGGCTTGTAACAAATAGAGTCAAGGCGACGAGGAAGAGGAGGATAATACCCGGCACAAAGGTCAGGAAAGATTCAAAGCTGAACCGATTGGGTCATAAGGTGTGTGTTTGCTGAGCCTCATTGATCCACTTCAGTTAGCAGCTGCCAGGAGTCGAAATGTCCAAGTGGGTCCTAGTGGGCTGTGAAAAATATCTCAGTCAGTCAGTGTAAGGAGACTGTTGAATGGGATGACATGAAGAAGCTGGGAACGGAGCAACGGATCCACATGGGGATTACGAGATATTTTTTTCCATCACTTCAAAACAGTAAAGCACACATCTATTCATCACCGTTCTCTAATTGCAAAAGTGATAGCCCGACAACAAAGACATTTCGACTCACGCTCTGTTCCCTTTGTGCGTCTTTCATTTGTATTGTAAACTTGACAGCACATTAAACAGTTACTCATTCATCAAAATGCCTTATTATGCCTTCTTTAAATTTGTTATGTGAAGGCTGCAACTGAAATAATAAAAGGCCAGCTCATCAAAATAATTACTTTTCTTTTGTACAATAGGAGTGGGATTTTTATCCGCTTGAAATGTTAGTCACAAGCAGCACTTGGAGGTGTCTCAGAAACGATTCAGCTCCGTCTGTTTGTCACTGGGAAAGAGAAGACCTTGGTTTACTTATTATAGCCACGTCTGGATAGGGAGGTTTAAAGAGCCCAATGAATATGGAACAGTTGTACCCCAGGAAACAGGAATCTGATCTGAGAGAAATGAAATCTACACTCAGCACTATTTTATTTTCTTAAATGTTAGCCTGAGTCCCACATTTGTGATACTTCTGATTGAAAAATACTATAGATAGATGATGTCATTGTTTAGACAAGCTGAGTTAGATAAACTAAAAGCCGTAGTTTGTAGAGTTTCTCAAATTAATAAAAAGAATCAGTACATGCGATCTATATAACCGAACTGGAAGGCACTGTCTGATGTTTTCTCCCATTTTCCCTTTTCTATCTACAGCAGATGGCATAATATGAACAGATTTTGTCCTCCCTGTTAAGGCTCCAAGCAAGTGGTGAAGTTACTACCAACTCCTCTCTGTTTTGTGCTTTGGTCCAGCGACAGTGCACCACAATGGCCCTGGGCACACCAGCCAGCCTCTCTGCTCTAACACACAGAGGCTGACCACTCAGCCATTCAAATCAGGACCGTAATACTGCAGAGGTATGAGGCAATGGAAACAAACTGTGCTGACAGTCAGATGGACACACACACACAGTGTTATACAGCGTTAGACTGGGAGTGAGAGCATGACTGTGACCGTGGTGCTGGGGGTTATCAGTGGCCAACAGAGCATCACACACACACATACCCATATATACAGAGTCCCAGGGCTCTTTCTGTCACTGTTACTGTCTGTCTGATAGGGCTAGTCCCTCCTCTTTTTCTTTTATTCTGCCTTCAACCTTTTTCTTTTACCCCTTGGATTTCTCATCCCCCACTCCACATCCTGCTCCCTCAATCTTTTCCTCTTAACAAAAATACTACATCATTTTTTCAGACACCCACAGTGTAGTGTGTGTGACAAATAGAATGTTCACAGCGTACAGACATGTAGACATGTAGAGTGTGTAGAGTGTACAGACATGTAGAGTGTGCACACATGTAGAGTGTGCACACATGTAGAGTGTGTAGAGTGTACAGACATGTAGAGTGTGTAGAGTGTACAGACATGTAGAGTGTGTAGAGTGTGCAGACATGTAGAGTGTGAAGAGTGTGTAGACATGTAGAGTGTGTAGACATGTAGAGTGTGTAGAGTCTGTAGAGTGTACAGACATGTAGAGTGTACAGACATGTAGAGTGTGCAGACATGTAGAGTGTGCAGACATGTACAGTGTGTAGAGTGTGTAGAGTGTGCAGACATGTAGAGTGTGTAGACATGTAGAGTGTGTAGAGTCTGTAGAGTGTACAGACATGTAGAGTGTACAGACATGTAGAGTGTACAGACATGTAGAGTGTGCAGACATGTACAGTGTGTAGAGTGTGTAGAGTGTACAGACATGTAGAGTGTGTAGAGTCTGTAGAGTGTACAGACATGTAGAGTGTATAGACATGTAAAGTGTACAGACATGTAGAGTGTGCAGACATGTAGAGTGTGTAGAGTGTGCAGACATGTAGAGTGTGTAGAGTGTGCAAATATGTAGAGTGTGTAGAGTGTGCAGACATGTCTGGTGTGTAGAGTGTACAGACATGTAGAGTGTGTAGAGTGTGCAGACATGTAGAGTGTGCAGACATGTAGAGTGTGCAGACATGTAGAGTGTGCGGAGTGTGCAGACATGTAGAGTGTGTAGAGTGTGCAGACATGTAGAGTGTGTAGAGTGTGTAGAGTGTGCAGACATGTAGAGTGTGCAGACATGTAGAGTGTGCGGAGTGTGCAGACATGTAGAGTGTGTAGAGTGTGCAGACATGTAGAGTGTGCAGACATGTAGAGTGTGCAGACATGTAGAGTGTGTAGAATGTACAGACATGTAGAGTGTGTAGAGTCTGTAGAGTGTACAGACATGTAGAGTGTGTAGAGTGTGCAGACATGTAGAGTGTGTAGAGTGTGCAGACATGTCGAGTGTGTAGAGTGTACAGACATGTCGAGTGTGTAGAGTGTACAGACATGTACAGTGTGTAGAGTGTGCAGACATGTAGAGTGTGTAGAGTGTGCAGACATGTAGAGTGTGTAGAGTGTGCAGACATGTAGAGTGTGTAGAGTGTACAGACATGTAGAGTGTGCAGACATGTAGAGTGTGCAGAGTGTGCAGACATGTAGAGTGTGTAGAGTGTACAGACATGTAGAGTGTGCAGACATGTAGAGTGTACACACATGTAGAGTGTGTAGAGTGTACAGACATGTAGAGTGTGCAGACATGTAGAGTGTGCAGAGTGTGTAGAGTGTGTAGAGTGTACAGACATGTAGAGTGTGTAGAGTGTACAGACATGTAGAGTGTGTAGAGTGTGCAGACATGTAGAGTGTGTAGAGTGTACAGACATGTAGAGTGTGTAGAGTGTGCAGACATGTAGAGTGTGCAGAGTGTGCAGACATGTAGAGTGTGTAGAGTGTACAGACATGTAGAGTGTGCAGACATGTAGAGTGTACACACATGTAGAGTGTGCACACATGTAGAGTGTGTAGAGTGTACAGACATGTAGAGTGTACAGACATGTAGAGTGTGCAGAGTGTGCAGACATGTAGAGTGTGTAGAGTGTACAGACATGTAGAGTGTGCAGACATGTAGAGTGTGTAGAGTGTACAGACATGTAGAGTGTGTAGAGTGTGCAGACATGTAGAGTGTGTAGAGTGTGCAGACATGTAGAGTGTGTAGAGTGTGCAGACATGTAGAGTGTGTAGAGTGTGCAGACATGTAGAGTGTGCAGAGTGTACAGACATTTAGAGTGTACAGACATGTAGAGTGTGCAGAGTGTGCAGACATGTAGAGTGTGTAGAGTGTACAGACATGTAGAGTGTGCAGACATGTAGAGTGTACACACATGTAGAGTGTGCACACATGTAGAGTGTGTAGAGTGTACAGACATGTAGAGTGTGCACACATGTAGAGTGTGTAGAGTGTACAGACATGTAGAGTGTGCAGAGTGTATAGAGTGTACAGACATGTAGAGTGTGTAGAGTGTACAGACATGTAGAGTGTGCAGAGTGTGCAGACATGTAGAGTGTGTAGAGTGTACAGACATGTAGAGTGTGCAGACATGTAGAGTGTGTAGAGTGTGTAGAGTGTACAGACATGTAGAGTGTGTAGAGTGTGCAGACATGTAGAGTGTGTAGAGTGTGCAGACATGTAGAGTGTGTAGAGTGTGCAGACATGTAGAGTGTGTAGAGTGTACAGACATGTAGAGTGTGTAGAGTGTGCAGACATGTAGAGTGTGTATAGTGTGCAGACATGTAGAGTGTGAAGACATGTAGAGTGTGTAGAGTGTACAGACATGTAGAGTGTGTAGACATTTAGAGTGTTTATACAGTGCACAGACATGCAGAGCACAGAGATAGTAGGATATTCAGATATGCTGATGATCAGACATCATACACAGGAGCAGGAGTGAGTCTCTCACTGCAGTAAGACCCCACACCCCACACCCCCACACCCTCCCCTCTTCGCTGGGAGAACAACATTAAACAGCTCTCTCATAATGAGGCAAACTACAGGGAACAGACCTCAACTACACACAGGCACACTCACGTGTGAGGAGCACCCGCACGCACACACACGTACAAACTTCTCCCACAGTTACGTAAAGGTTACGTAAAAGGCATGAATATTTAAAATAATGCTAGTTTTGGCTGTCATTAGAGCTGTACAGCTTCCATTGACCATCTTTACAGAAGCTAATCGAGAGCTGCTGGAGGAGATGCTGGTGCTATTCAATTAGAGCAGCTAATGCAGGGGTGGGTCTTCCTGTCAGCCTGTGGAGTTATAGAAGGGCCTTCTGCAGTCAGCGATGCACTTAAACCGAAGATGAAGAGACATCACAACAATACATTTTGTTTAGATGGCACTTTAAAAGCCCACAGATACACAGACATAAGGATGAGGTCTTGGACAGAGAACACACGCTGACAGATGGGGACAAAGATAGTATCATAAAGATACGCTGTAACTTTCTTTAAACCAGTGTGTTATATAGGACACACAATATATTTGTCTGTTTTTTGTGGTCTGTAAAAACTCCAAAATGGCTTCATACTTGACCAATACAAAAGTCTAAACATTATGATGGTGGATGGCAGACACTTGTTAAAAAATAAGCAGCTCCCTCTTCTTGAATTCTATTAAATACCTTATACGATTAAAGAGTATAATCAAAGGATATTATGAAACATTGTTGGTTGAAGCAATGAGTTTAAGATGACTATGAAGTAGGCCTAATACAAAAATATTGCAGCAAATGATACCTGCAGGATGTACACTACAGGGATCAAAATCTCACTAACCCATTAGGAAAAAGATAGATTTTAATCACTATTTTCTGTGCAGGAATGCAGCTATTTGTTCCGATAACAGTCTCTTTGTGCTTTGTTACAATAGTATGAACCGGTGTCTGGGAGCTCGAAGGGTGGTTGTCTCCACCAGAGTTACACAGAGCAGAATCTAGAGAATGTCATGTCAAGGAACCATCAAAATGACTTTGAAGTTTTATATTTTATGGTTAAAAAAGTAAAATAGTGTTGCTTGACTTCCTTACATCATTGTACTAGGTTCTTACAATGCAAAAGTGACACTTTGTTGCATCATATATTTTTCTTCTCTTCAGCGCCGACTTGCCATTGACCTGCTTTTGAACAACAGAGAGCTTCACTGACTGCACCGCTGATTTCTGACAGTCTCATTAACCCTGCACTGGATCTCCAAGTCCTAAACTCCTCATTTAAGACTCCAGGCAGTGATTTATGTGTAATCTATGAGTACAATCGACTCACTTAACACTTAAATGTATTCACACATTTGTTCTTTGAGCTCCTTGGGCCAAATTTGTCTTGAGCAAATATCAGATACGTTACCTGATCTGTACGTTGTGTTCAACCTCGTTAGACAGTGTTGCACAATAAATAAAGCCTGTATTATCTCATCAAATACTAAGCAATAATTCTGATTGTATCATTTTCAGGTGTCCGTCTTATGCGTGTTTCTAGTACACTGACCATTGAAACAACATGGCACCTGTTGTTTTCCTGAGAATTAAAGAAGAATTGCTTGCTATTGTAATAAGGGATAAATGGCGTATCATAAATGTACCCCATTAGTTGGTACCAAAACTGCATACCAAAAAACCTTGAAAAGAGAGGTGTCTGGAGCTGCTAGTGTTTAGTGCAGGCTTTTATCAAGATTAAAGAAAAAAAAAACAAATGAAACAAGCACATAAACATGTCTGCTGTCATGGTCGTTTCTTATTTTTTTCTACCTCATAGTCCCCCTCCTGTTTTAGCTCTTTATTTCCTCTCACCTGCGAAGCTGACTGCACAGCCACTCCTCATCCACTAATGACCACCACCAGTAGATAAGTCCTGCTGCAGACCTTCTCTTCAGTGGCCGATTGTTAGGGTTGTTTTAGCCTTATATCTGCACCACTGTTTTGGTTCTGTCACAAAGTTATGGTCATGTCAGATCAAGACTGAGTCCTTCTCCACACAAATCCATAGTGAGTCTCTTAAAAGCTCAGTCGTTGTTATTTCGTCCAATGCTAAAAATGTAATTGTGAACTAACAGAAATAGACAAAGCAGTTTTTGTTTTGGCCCAAACAAAAAGAACTTCTTACTTTTGTTATTTAAATCTTACAGTTTAATTTCATACCATTGAGTTTAAATAGTATATCCATTCCAGACGGTATAGTTTCTTGTTTAAATCTTAAACATCTAGTTGTAAAGCCACTGGAAACAGCCAGTTGACAGTTTATTGACAGTGCCATTACGCAGATTTGAGAATACACAGCTGAGCTAATTGTTCTGAGAGAGAGAAGCATGCCACAAAAGTCTTTCATCGTGAGGATATAAATACAAAGTCACAGGTCAACAGTAAACAGAGTCCTGCCAAAATAAGTCTCGTGGAAAGAGAAAATCTTCCTCAAAGACAAATGTCACTTTATTTCTTCTCTCTATTCAGCCGTTCCAAAAGCACATTGGCGTGTGCCCGAGTCTGAGCATAAAGCATACTGTGGAGCTGAGATGATATTTAATGCTAAGATGCTTTTTGGAAACTGAGCCAAGGACTCGGAGGGAAAAAACAGAAGTTGCCTACTAAGTGGATTATCACGGTCAGTCAAAGAAAATGAAAGTCTAGTCCGTGCATGCAAACCGAGCCTAACCTCAGATCAAGCAGAACCAGGTGCTCAACTGGCGCTTTATCTATGTGGAATATTTATAGTAAATGTTTAGCTACAGTTGAGCCTCGGCCTCTAGGATGGCTGCACAATCTCATCGTTTAAACAACAAAAGAGGCTCTTCACTGTGCTCTCTGCAACGCCAACAGTGACATCGAACAAGTGCAACATGAGAAGCATTTCTATGAGATTTGAATTGAATATGAAGCAAACTTTCAAAACTTAGTAAAGTAAAATTTCCTTTGCAGTGGTGCGTGAGGCAGTAAGTTTAGTCAGATACTGCTGCAAGAAACAATAGAATAACACTTTACATTCAGAAAGCTGCACCAGTTTCCTACATTTTAGAGACTCACAATTTAATGTCTCAAGTTTTTTTTCATCATTTGGGGAAAACCGCTTAATCAGTGCAATGCCACTTTAAAAACATCTAGTTCATCATTGTGCCACTAACAAATGACAATATGTGTCCAGGTGCATGTGCTACGATAAGCAATTTGTGAGAAGCTGCATTACTAACTGGTAAAAAACACATTTTAAGATGCATATTGACAACAGAGACGCACGGTGACATAGTGTTACATACATAGTGTTACACCCAAGCATTTAAATTAAATGATTTCATTATTAGATAACTATTGTGATTGCAACTAAATTGTAATACAGGCTCCGTTTAAATGTGATGATTACAGTGTGAAATGAAAATTGTAAATGTTTTAAGCTGTTATTTTTAGACAGAGGCATCTTAATATACAAGAGTTAAGGAGACAAGGGCAGATGGAGGTCAATCTCAAAAACATATTTGAAATTGTAAAACAGAAAACCTTACTCAAGTTCTTATCTGAGTCCGGTCTGGTAAACAAAATGTATTTTTTTATTATTTTTTATTAATTAAGGGGAATTAGGGTACTCTGGTTTGTACTCCAACACAGTAGGTGACAGAAATGTATATTTACACTGAGCGCCCTTAAACTACACAAAGAAGAATTATTATGCACTGAATATTTAAAAACAATTTATGATTTTAACACATCACATCAACAAAGAAAAAGAAGGCAATGTA